>JANSTT010023047.1:0-40732 GCA_026745375.1 Platyura marginata | reverse complement strand
AAACGAGTTTTGTCGTCACACGTAAAGACAAGCAAGTTGAATGTGTAAAGAAATTGTAAATATTATCCTTTTACGTTATTATTTGTCCTGTGCTATGGATTACGGTGCATTGACATATTGATTTTTTAAAAACTCAAAAAGTTTTGGTTTGGCGACACGTAATTACAATAAGGGTAAAAAAAAAAGAGTAAACATTTTTACAGTACAACATTTCCAGAAATTTCAGCAAAAGGAATCAAAAATGATCAAAAATGAGACAATTCTATCATAATCAAAAAATTCTGGAATATTGTAGATAATAAAAGTACCCCTTTCAATGACATTCGAGTATCGTACTACAAAATATATTCACTGGTTTGGAAGATATTTTATATTTTAAAGTATTAAAATGGTATGTATAGAAAAAAATGAAACTTTATCATTTACATATGTTCATCTCTTCCTGCATTTTTGATATTATAAAAAAACCTTATTCCGATTTCTTTTTCAATTTTGTATTTCAAAGCCCCTTTTGTTCGCACCTGGAAGTCTAATTTGAAATACGACTTACAAGTGTTATTATCTCATTAAATCCGCCTTTTCAAATAGGATCCGTTTAGGATGTGCGTGTTTTAAGTAATTTTATTTTAAGTTCTCATTATAAGTAAAAATAATTTGACCTTTGTAGAAAACTAGTGTAAAGTGCAATGAATTGACAATCGGATTTTTTGCCAACGACTCCCAGTTTTAAGTTTTTTTTTTTTATATTAAACACTGTTTAATATGTAATGTACCCAATAGAAGTTTCGCCACTGCAACAATTTACAATTTTTTGGATAACAATTTAATACGAAAAGCCGTTTTAAAGTTTCAGCTCAAATTCTTTAGCTCAATTTTTTTTTCTCTCTCTAAACAAATTTTTTTTTAAAAGTAAATTTATTTTTATCATCAAAATACATTTAAATAAAAAAAAAAATTAAGACATGAATCGTTTTATCTTGTTTCCTTTTCGCAAAAAAAAAAAAAATAAGAAAACAGCACAGCTGGTTATTTTTTATCCAGAGCATAGTGTGAATTGTATATTATTTCTAGTCATACATTTATTTCCCAAAAAAAAAAGAGGAAGTTAAATACAATCAGACATTTTTTTTTAATATAATTTTTCATTTTTTTTTATTCTGTTCGTTTATCAAGTATAATTTGTCAGTGTAAGAATTTATTAAGTGCTTCAATTTTTTTTTCTCTACTCATCAGCTATATGTACAACAAATTATCTAAAAAAAAAATTCATTAAAATTTTAAGCGAAGTTTTCTCGCAACTAATTTATGAATCATAACAAAATGCCCAACTGTTTTTTTTCATATATTTCTGTGTGACGTTAATTAACATTTTACAGCATTAGCTGATGGTATAATATGGGCAAAAGAAGATATATCGTTTGTATTATTATGTATATGTATACATGTAAAACAATATCTTAACTTATAATTTATACAAACAACAATTTGAAGGCATAAACCTATTTCAACCTTGTTTTGCACCCATTGTGCAAATTTTTGCCTCGTACTAATATATATACTATGTATGTACCTACATATATACATATATATATATAGGTAAGCACGAGTAGAATCCCTACCTTCTCCTTTATATATATATATATATTGCTTAGAAAAATTTGGACTTTTCCTTGTCTATGCTAATGAAAGAAACTGCGTGAAAAGGATTAAATGATAATCCCGAGTAATATAGCTCTGATTCTCAAATCCTCATCATTATTCTCACTTCAATTTCACTGTGAGTTAATATTGTTCGGGTTTTGCCATTCGTGCACCATACGTACATTTACGGAAAGTTGGTTTTATATCAACATGGGGGGTTCCTTGGTAGTATCAATGATTTTTCCAAGTTAGTCAATAGAATGAAGGGTGAAAATGAACATGCATTGTGCTCTGTATTTTCGTTGAATTTTTGTCGAGTGGTATTTTATTGTCGCTAACGTCGGCTCTTAAAAATTTACGATTTTGTGTCTAAGTGGTTTTATGATACAATCAAATATTTATGATCATTATATACATAAAAAATGTGTGATATGTTAATATAAAGGGATAAAATAGAGATACTTGAAGTGGCTTAAGTTTTCTTTTCAGCTTTTGGGAGGTAGCAAAAAAAAAAACATTTCAAAACCGAAAAGTGGAATAAATACAAGGAAGGAAGATAGGCAAAAGGTGTAAATTGCTTGTGTGCTTACCATTTAGAGATTTTATTTTCGAAAAGGATTAACGATGATGTTCCTGTTTGTATATGGTCTTGTTTTACTACTTATCAAAGGTACGTTTCAAATTAGTCTGTCAATAGAATAAAACGAAATTCAAAGGGAATTTCTATTTATTTATTTATTTATTTATTATTCAGGACAATTTAATAGCATCACTTGTGAAAGTGTATTATATATACATATATAGACATTGTATGTACTTATATGTATAAATGTATGTATGTATAAGTAAATGAAATTAGAAAAATATGTTATAGATTCATATTCATTTTTATAAATCATACTTTAGCTTTAGTTATACTTTCCAAGAAGCACTTAATATTTGCAGAAAGATAAACATAAATTTTAAAGCCAGTCAAAAATATGAAAAGGTTCTCATAAATAAGGAACGATAAAGTTCGTTATGTTTCTTTGCCGTTTAAATATTAAATTGTCGTTTATTTATTTTTTAGATTAAAAATATTAAAGGATTTTATTGGAAATATGGTATTCACAAAAAAAAAAAAAATTGTACTGATATTGATGCTATTCGATACACCAAAATTGAATAAATTATTAGGAGAGGAGGTACCTATTTCATGTATGAACAGTAGATATCTTTTTCTTGGTATTACGATTTTTTTTTTGGCTGTGTTGGTCAATGGGTTTTAATATAAAAAAAAAAATTTAATTTATGTAAAAAGTAATGATGAACAATTATTATTTTTGATAAACCTTTTTTAAAGGCCTAATAAAAAAAAATTAATTTTTTTTTAAATTTCTTTGAGAGAAAAGGATTCAAGGATTATGGGAACATAATAAGGAAATATTTTGTATATTTAAACGTAATCTTTCTTTAACATAAAGTCTGTAAACATATGAACCTTAGCCTTCATGTGACATTGTAACACACGCAGTATTTCAGTTGCTTATCTCGTTTTTTCGAAAGTTATTTCCTTCCATTATTCACTTTGATAGCAATTTAAAAAGCTCTTTCATCGAACTATAGGCGATTTAAGTTTTATGGTTATTGTTTTTTGTTGTAGCCAAAATACAAAATATTAAAATTAATTTAGTGGGTTAAATAATTTGAAAAAAAGTTACAGATTATGATAACAAAACAGTGGTGCAAAATATTTTCGATATAATTTTAGGTTATTTTACTAATATTTACCCACTTTGAGGGACATTTTCTTGTATTTCTATTTGTTTTTGTTTAAAGTTTAGCATTGTTTTAGGTTTTGTTTTATTACAGTTTTGTTTATATAATTTTTGACAAAATATTATTTTAAAAAATAATGAAAATCTTGAAGAAAAAAAATTAACTAATGGAAAAATCTGTTTCAAATGAAGATTTTTTTTCACAATTTTTGTCACATTCACTAAAGTGACTATTTTATCTATTTCTCTGTTTTTTCTTTTCTCTCCACTAAAGTGAATATTTTAAATTTTCATTAAACTTGTTAAACTATTGTTGTACTTATCAAGGTAATTAAATATATGTATATATTTTATGCTTCAAAATAATTACTCTATTATTTCGTTCAATTTTGCATCCCCTAGTTACTTTTCTTGTTAATTTTTATAAATAATAAAAATAACAACCCTGAAACAATACTAGAAAAATATTTAAGTATTATCTACTCGTACTTAAGACGAATAGTATCGGCGGAGTTGGATAAATTGGGGCAGCTGAATTTTTAATATGTTATAAAGGTCAAAGGTTTTACTAAAGTTAGAAGGAACGCAGGGAAATAAGATATAACAAATTGAAAAGGGTCAATTTATTTTTTCTTTAAACTTTACATAATGTCTAATATGCATAGAGAGATAAAGTTTGAAAAAGATAAGAATTATGTATGGCATACAAAACTGTCGTCAAGTAAAAAACAAATTATTAATGAATATATTCGAATTCATCAACCGCTATATTCACCGCTATTTTAAATAGCATGGACAAAATTATGCATACCAAAAAATTAAAAATACAAAAAAAATTAATTAGGTAAATATCAAAATTTTGTCATTAAATACTCTCGCGCCGATAGTATAAATAATTTATTAATAATTTTCATTGTAAAGTTGCTCTTCCAATCTTTTAATCTGAATTTAATCCAAAAAATAATATTAGGTAGATATACATCAATGTCAATTGTTGAATTTGAATAATGCGGTACTGTCTCTCTTGCCTTTCCGCTCATTAAATTACGTTAATTACAAAATATTCATTTCATTTTATTGTACGAATCCTATAAATACCCAACGAATATATTTAATTCAATTTTACAATATAGTTTGGTTAAAAACCATTTCAGTTATTAAAGTCATGGTCACTTATTTGGGCTTTGGTCTGTCGTGTAAAATAGAAAAACACATATGAAAGTCAAATAAATTATTGGATTTCTTAATATGTAAATAAAATTGAATTCATTACGTATGTCTGTTAAATACAAACGCGTGGATAAACCATTTAATATTTATGATAATATGTCTACCAATGATAATTGAAGATGAGAGGTAATTGAATGATCAAGTACATTGTAAACAAATAATCATAACAATATCAAAATCGATGTTAATCGCCACTGTTCTATATGCTTGAATAAATCAAAATACACTATATCTAAAATTGAAGTTAATCCAGTTACAATAGTTATGCAATTTTTAAATATTGAATGATGATACGGTTCTTTCATACAATAGTTGGAAAATTACGGTGCCAACCACTTAGAACTATTTTTAACTATTAAAACTAAAATTATTATGTCATATAAAATTTTCATCAATAAAAATTTTTCTCGCATGCTCAAAATTTGTCTTCATTGAAAAAAAAAAAAAAAGAATGGGAACAAAACGCCCTTAACCAGCTGAATAAGAATGACGATAAGGTGTTATGGTTAATTCTGTGGCTATTTGGTATCCAACTTAAGTTCACAAAGTATATAAATGACCATAATTGTGTATAATATTATTATTATGTTTCCCTTGTGCACCGAAGAAGACTATAAACGCGCGAGAAGAAAAAGGAATTTGTATGCTATAGGAGTGTAGGTGTGGGTAACTTTTTACCTTAACTGCATTGTTTGTTATATCATAATCCTTGAAAAAACCATAAATAAATTTCACACTACCTTCATCATTGAATAATTTACTTAATACAAAACTAATCTTAACAGTCAATTATTCAACTTAACTGAAAATGAACATTGTGGTATATTCACCATTTTATTATTGCTTTAATGAATAGTTTCAAAGATTTTGGTAAACTTTACCGAAATTAAATTGTTTGACAATTTGCCGCCTTGATTGATTAATTTATTTTGGGAAGTAAATAACTTGGTACCTATAGAAAATTTAATTCTAATTTCTACATTGAAGAAAGTCAACATTAATAACATTTAATATACATACATATAGGTTAGATACGATAGTTATTTAAGTTTAATGCGGTGAAACTTGTTCGAAATACCATGATGTATTCTAACGCAACTAGATAATGGATAAAGAAAATTATAGTGAACAAAGTTAACACTATTAGGGGTTTAATGGTTGGTATGTCAATCAAAACAGTTGGATAACTTACAATATTGTCGGTTAATTTATTTCCTTTATGTACGTACATACATATGTACATAATACGAGAAAATATAAGAAAATTGATTCAAATATTGGATTACTCTTAATAAAAAAAAAACAAAATTTTTTTTATTTTAATTCCTAAAATAGATTTATTGTAGTTCACTTTTATAGATGAATCGACTAAAAATCGTTTTTGAAAAAAAAGGGTTGATTAGAATGTATTATATTACATCGAGGCCATTGATATTAAAAAAAAATATTTTATATAAAAAAAAATTAAATTTTACTCTACCAGGTCTAACCATTCGAGTAATATAAATGTTTATATACCAACAAAAAACAATACAAATCGATTAAATGTCAATCTAAACCTAAACCTAAACCAATCCCAACCTAATCTAATCTTAACGTATACGAATCAAAGATACAATATACTTTAAGTGGTTCTATTATTTTCTAGCTGACTTTAAGTGAATATAAGAGATTTTATCAACACATCCATTTGTTTCTATATTGATAGAGAAAAGGAAAATTTATCACGTCATTTAAACTTTTAATGTACATGTTAACGTCACTGTATATGTCGCAATAAAACAGTTTCGACCGCATGCTATTGGTGGAATTTTTTGTTTTGTTTTGTCTTCTTTTTTTTCGTCAATAAAAATTTATTAATCAGATTGAAATACAAAATTCGGCAGAACATCACTCTATTGTATGGCAATGTTCTACTTATTTGGATGTAAACTAAACAATGAGAGACATATTTAGGTGTTTTAGTAAATTGAATTACAGATTTTATTTGAAAAAAGGGTGCCAAGTGAAAGCAATTTAGCTTTCTGCAGACATTCTTTGAGAATGACAAAATATTTTATGTAATTTAAAAAATAAAAACTATTTTGAATATCTTTTTTGTTATTAAGTAGGAATCAATGTCGACTTAAGACACTTTACTTCATGAATGACTAATATACCTATATCTAAATCTTAAAAATTTTCTACTGAAAAACTAATATAAGTAAAACACTTCACATTGTGACTCTAAATAATTATACTTAATGTAAAAATAATTGTTATTTAAAAGCAACTTTAAAAGCAAAAGGACATTTTTTTACTATATGCATATATTATATAAACAGGAAAATTACTAAAATAAACAAACCCGTAGCCATATATCGAATTATTATAGCATTTTTATATATTCGTCTACATTATGACGTCACGATTGAAATTAGCTCGAACATTATACCCCACCGACTCGTTAGAATTAATGATGTAATAATTGTTTTAATAAAAATCCTATTGTGTATTTGTATACACACTAAATGTTTGTCCTTTTTTCGAGTAATTTCCGGGTAATTTAATTTAATTTAATTAATTTCCTTTATTAAAAGTTAAAAAAAAAGTACTTACGCCCAATTAATAAAACATTAGTAAGATGTTGAATTTACTTTCTTAAAATGTGTAAAGTAAAACATTTTTTACTCAATATAAAGTAAATGGATGAACAATAAACAGAGATGTACATTGTACATTGCCGCAAATCGACTTTAAAATCATTTTAAAAAAAAATTTACTTTTTGTTACTTATAAAAATATGGCGAGTAAAAAAAAATTGAAGTGTACCTAAAGTCATAATTTTGATAAAAGAAATCGATAAAAATATGGTTAATGTATGCTAAACGGCAAACAGATATATATATATATATATATATATATGTGAACCACTTTTAGTTGTTTTTGTAAGTGGCAAGGCGTCCATAGAACACACAAAGTAACAATCAACAAAATCCTAAGAACAATACTTCGAGTAAATATTCGAACGCGAATAACAGATTTATATAGTCATTACCATCTATTACCCCTTGAAGTCGTTAACAAATACGAATTAATAGTTTTCATCTACAAAATTAAAAAAAATATCATAAAAAACTCTCTCTCTATTGTTCTCAACAGCGATGTACATAATTACCTTACTAGGACTACTCACCACATTAGAAATAACACAATCAATACAAACTTCGGACTTAGAAATGTTACATTCAGAGGAACTGATCTTTATAATAATATACCTGATACAATGAAATCAATACTAGTTTTAAAACTTCATTAAAAAAATACTTACGAAACAACTAATATATGAGCTCACGATTAATAAATTTACTCTTATCTCAGTCTAATTTTGTTTGTTAATTTTGTCGTCTCTTTTCGTCTCTTTTCTTCCTTTCAGCTAAGGTATTTACTTTTGTTTTTGTTTTTATTTTTATTTTTATATTTCTGTTTGTTTTCTATACTGACTTTGAAAAAATAATATTAATATAAGATATATATGCGGGCCTTGTTGCCCATTTTTGTATCATAGTTAAGAAATTAAATAAATAAATAAAATAAATAAATAAACATTAAACAGTAGTGGTTAATATAAAGTAGTCACAAATTCAAATTAAAGAAATTTTATGGAAATATGTACTTAGTGCTTAATATAATAATATTATTGTAAAGAGGTAAATAATTTTTGAAAATTTCACAATTTTGTGAATGTTAAAATTAATATATTTTTATATACTGAAAATTCAATATTTTATTAATTTTTTTCATTTCAATCGAACTCAAATTGTCCATAATTTGTCCATCGAAATAATTTATTATAAAATTAAATCGAATAATTTATGTGAACTATATAGTATTTCACCAACAATGAAAGTACATATTTAATGTTTATTGTTCAAAAATATTATCTCATCGATTCAATATTTTATTTAATTAAATGTAGTAGGTAAATACAGGCAATATGTACTAGTAGATTGATGATTTATTTTACATTAACTATGTGTACAACAATCACTGTTAAATAAAAGACCATGTGGCATCGTTGAATCTTCTCCGATCAATAAACTAAAATCAATAGATAGATAAATAGGATTATTGAATGAAACATCATTATTTCGAATTTGGAGTATAAAGGGGGTTATTCTTACCTAAGTGCCTGAACGCATTCAATCCCCATTCTATCTATTTATCTATATAGTATCTATATCTAACATTCAGATCAATGCAAATTTTATTCTAACGTTTTTACTAAAAATAAGTTATTTAAAATTTTTTTATTTTCATTTGTAAATACCGAACTGCTGAAAAACAAAATGCCTACATCTCCCAGCAGAAGTGTAGCGTAGGTGACCTTTCTGATTGTCGATAAATATTTTTGTGTAAAATGTTTTTCCAAACTTTTTCGTCTTAATAATTTCTATTGATTTTCTAACAAATTGTTGAGGAAATTTCCCAACAACCGGAGATTGATTAATAAATTGTTTTGTTTTGAAATGTTAAAAGAGATTATCGGTCTAAATCTAAATAATTTCAAAACTGTATGAATAGTTGGATTAAAAAAAAAAAATTAACAAAAACTATTTATTTAATGTTATAATATCTTAATGGCCTTGTACATATGTATATGTATAATTATTGTATAACTACATCTTTTCTATTGTATTGTAAACTATAATATACATTAACGAATAAATATCCTTTTAATCTCTCAATGTCCCTATTTGATATTTTCCAGTTTACAGCCAGCTACATAGCTTAAATTTGAAAATATCTATGTCATGCGTCTATAAACCAGAAACTTTTGAAAATGTTTTGGGGCTTTCTGGCAATGAAAATATGTACATACATATTTATATATACTTATGTATACATAAACACTACATACATATATATTTTAATGCTAACTTTAGTTTCGGATGGACTATATGTATTGTATAATAATACAGAAAGTTATAATTAATGTTCCTTGTTCTACTCCCATATATGCGAGAAATAAAATGAAATGGCTACATAATAGTAATTTTCTGTGTAATAGACAATACACAGACTTTATAAATATTAATAACTACATTAATTTATAATGAAAAAGGATTAGTTAAGGTATATGACTTCAGGTCTTTTCACAAAATTTACTTAAATGAGAAAAATGTTCATAATGTCCGGTTTATTTTACTGATGGAATTTTAACGCTTAAAAGTTATTATTCAAATTATAGATCTTCTTCTTCGTTTAGTCTTATGTCTTATATAAGAGAACATATATTTTGATCCTTGTGATCCAAACGTCCATGACTCGTACCAACGTTTTTTTCCCCGTTTTCGTTGTCAAAGATGGTCTTAATTTCACATCTTTCTCTTATTCAAATGTTAATTCCGCTCAATGTTAATTCCGCTTCAATATTCTATGTATGTATATTCTTTCTCTTCATCAGTGGATCGAGGCCATAGAGACTTTCATTTTTAAGCTGAGCTTCATTTCGTCATTTCAAAATTTCTCTCTGTAATGATTTCTCTTTAACATATACGCGAAATTGGAAATTGACATAGAATTATTGTATATTCAGAAGTATTTTCTGACAAGTGTGAAATATGAAATGGGTTAAAATATATAATTTACAATTATTGCAATAGCATTTGGTGCCGAAAGAAATATCATTCAGGGGAAATATATCTTTGAACAATGTACGAAATATGCAAGATGTTATTTGCCTTATTTTCTACTTTATTATTGTAATTGAATATGCCTTTCGAAAATTCCGTTTTCTTTGTTGTGTTTATGATGTGTGTGTCAAACAATTATTCTGTTAATTGTGTATACCTACTGTATGTATATAAAAAAATATTAATTTATATTAAGTTTTATACAATGATGGAAAATTATTGTTTTCGTTTTAATATTACCTATTATTTTAAACCTAGTCTCTGGTAACACTGTTAAACTTTGGACATTTTGACTACTCTGCCAACATTGTGAGAGATAACAGTCGATTTTGAGTTGTCAAAGGGATTAGTTGATATTCTAAAAAAAAATCTAAGGATTACAATTAAAATTCAATAACTAATATCCTTGTAAATATATAAATAAATAAATAATAAATTAATTAATTCAATCATTTTTAGTGTACTGATTGAATTAGAATACAACGAATTTTGTTTTAACTACCCTTTCTATTTCTAACAGATAATAAATTGCAATCAGCTAACAATAAAAAATGATTATAAAAGTTCAATACACAATGAGAGTATGTTGTTTCATATTATCTATAGTAAGATGACATTAATTAACATGTTGTGTATGATATTAACCTTAGAACCGTGTTTGGGGAATACAGGACCCCAAAATTTTTTGACGATTGTAAAAAACCAACTTCTATTTCATTGGTATACATAAGCCGGCATTCATTCGAAAGAATACGATGTCAGGATCTCGTTTTACTTAATAATAAGAAATTACTGTGTCTGTTATGGTAGGTAAAATAGGTCAATTAATGTGCTACCTGTGTATTTTGTATGCAAAATACATTGGGGTCCTGAAGTCCCCACAACACGATATTGGCTGCATAATATGGTCTCACCATATTTCATCCATTTTTAACCCTTAAAGAACCTTTATCCTAAAATACAATAAAAAGGGCATTTTCTCACAATTCTTACATAAAATTAAAAACGATGGGGTGGGGGAAGGGTAGTACTCGTAGGAGAGTAGTAGTTTAATATGGGAGCCGCGTAGCTTTTACTTAGCAACCTAAGTCGAAATATGCTTGTTCGTCCGTCCGTCCGCCTGTCCAGTTATCTATCCGGAAGTTTTCATTCATAGACTAAAAAGTTCCATGAAATACCGTTATGGCGCTGCAATTAATTGTATGCCATTTCTAGGGTTTTTATTCATTTGCATTCAATTTACCCAATTATATTTATTGTACAGACAGAATAGACACCTACAAAAATGTAAATAATAAACAATTGCGCATACGGGTATATTATAATCGGCGTAGTCAATTTTTCCTTCTTTACTGGTTTTAGTGAAAATTTGTGAAAAATATTTTTGCAAACATCTACAGCAATTAATTTTTCATTTCAAATATAAATTATTTTAATTGTATTGGTCAAAATGCACTCTTCCTAACTTGCATCCATAACTTTATTAAAATTTAAAAATTTTGGAATTTCGCCCAATTGAGATCATACAGATCATCACGATTCTTGAACCAATCTCTTTATATTGTTAGATCAGTTGTGTCTTCTTCTAGTGTGTGGAAAGTATAGGTATTTATAAATTTTACTTAAGTTTATAAGTAAAAATTGACTCCAATTCCCTTATTTACCTAAGTTGACTTGAGGTGTTTTGGCCAATAGCCACATATTTGTATCATTTTGAGTATTTTCATCCAATTCAAAATATAATCGAATAAGTAAGTTTATAATCCAACCCAAACATTTTCTTGTAGGTCAACATCATAGTAAATAAATTATTTAGTCACTCAAACATACAGGTCAACTGAAAATAATAGTATGACATAAAGTAATAAATCGATACTTACTTTCAAAAAAAAAAAAAAAAAAAAATAAATAAAAAAAATATCTACGACCTACCTTAAGGTAATTTATATTATACCTCGTTATTATTTCAAGTATATATTTGTATACAATTTAAGTATATATAGTAAATCTAACAAATTTTTGGTTACACTTTAAATATCTTCTCTCTATGTCTATAGGTAATATAAACTCCAACTTTATTGAACTTTAAATATGATATCATCAATAATGTATGTTGGATAATATGTGCTGACACTTGAATACGGTACTATGTGTGTGTGTGATGAAGCTTTATCCCAAATTTTTTTTTTTTTTAAATTTTCACATGTTATATACATACTTGATAAAATAAATATCTTTGTAAAATCTGTGACCTTTAAGTAAGTATTAAATCAACTCAAAATTGTGTTAACCATAACCCATATTTTATTATATACAATGAAGGAAGGTATAATGATTTAAGATTTTCTAAACTGCTGATATTGCTGAAAATCCAGCTTTCAAAGCCATACGCGCTAAAATATAATGGCGACTTAGCACTTTTTTGAACACAGTTAAGGAAAATGTCATGTGGAAAATTTATTTTCTTCTTTGATATATGATCACTATAGGCGATAATTACATTAATGCTCTTTAAAAGTTGAACCATTTTGCTTAACACTGCCTGTTAACAAAGATTTATAAATGTTAAATGAAACATTTTCTCTTATTTAGAAAATGTAATGGAACCATACACGTAATGCTTTTTGCACCTCTACGGAATGCTTGTAGTAGGGATGTAGTAGCAGTAGGTGTATACTCTGTACAATATATTTTTATGTTCTAACTATACACGGTAAATAATTAGAAACCCACGTGAAGGCACATAAATATTTAAGCATGTATAACAAAACTAATAGCGAAGATATCGATTGCCGGAAATTCATTTAATGGATCTACCCTACATATAGTAATCGTAATCGAATAAGACCATTATTTATCTATTTACTTGTCGTCTTTATAATGTACCTACAGAAGGTCATAAGTTATGTATTTAGAAAGTTTTTTTTTCCTTGTTACTTATAGCTATACTCCGCCTCTTCATGTTTTTATTTTTAAAAGGGATTTCATATTGTACTGACTTGCCAGCTTTATAAAACTCTATCTTTTTATAGTAGAATGTAAAGCTTTATTTTTACAGCTTACGTATTTTTATATGTAGATACATATAATGTATGTATGCATAAGTATTAGTATGTAATTTATATATGTTCTTAACTTTTTATCAATCAAATTCAATCTTTTCCAATTGAAATTCACATATTCCAAACTTTTCTAACATTTTTCCACATTAATCGGTCGACGGTAATAGTAGTCGCAGTATCGAATTTTGATTATTTCCAGAATCTACCAACAAAATATCGAACTCTAAATTTCGTTATAAAAACAAAATTCGTTCGATGAGATTCAACATTATTTGGAGTATGCCCAGGCCCGTATACATATATAAATATAAGGAATTTTCATATAATATTAAGAAAAAAAAATCATAAATTTGGATAATGGAATATGGAACATTCTGACATAACATTTTGGTGGTAACATTCTATGGTATTTTTTACTAGAAAATATCTTCGAAAATGTCTCTCTTCACTCTAAAAATCTTAAAGACGTGTTAGCAAAGATATTTGACATATTGATAAACATACAAAACCACATTTCAGACTTTCTACAATATTTGTTATATAATAGCAAACAATATTCTATCAGATAAGTATCAAATACAACATCTAATTCGATTTTCGAGTATATTTTTCTCCTAAACAAATAACCATTTGTGTGAAAGTTTGTAATAAAACTATTACGAAAACTTATAATCAAGAACAAGACTACTTTTCTCCTTATATACTATAAAAAAGGATTACAAATATATACCAAGTTTCCATAAACAAAAACGAAGATCTTTTGAACCAAAACCATTTTTTTTTCTTTCCTTTCCCATAATAGGCAAAAGAAAGTACTTCGTTTATCCAAGAAAATTACGTTTTTACATACATTTTTTATATACTTGGAAATTAGGTATACACTTATCAAAAAAACATGATTGAGGAAAACCACACATGATAAGTTAAGTAATTGCATAAAACCACCAGCTCAACAAATTGTTAGATATGACCGAAAATGTCCATTATTTTTATGTGTACTTTAGTAATGGTTTGCGAAGTGGCTATCAGTATTTTCTTAAATGAAAATAGTCACGACGTCACACTCCATGAGTCATTGTGTAATGCGAAAGTGCCTGTACACATGAAACTATTATAAGTAGACCACACATTTTTTTTTTTTTTTTTGGTTTCGATTTTTTTTTTTTTTTGGTTGGTTGGGTTGAAATAACATTATATGCCTATTATATGCTTCTATATACATAGGTAGGCAATGCCTACGGTAAAGGTTTAACATGGTCTCTATTTGGGGGGGGGGGGGCATATAAGCAGGATAATAATAAGGATTACGTAGGATGCCAACGTAATTTGAGCGGCGAAAATGAAATGACCAAACACACCATTCATAAAGGTAACAATGGAAAATAAAAATACAATTTTCCATATATACACACACAAAATAACGGATTGTTTTTATATAATAATTTACGGGGATTTTTCTACCATTTATTACCAGTATTTTTGGTATTATAGTTTTTATTTTTATTTTTCAAAAAAAAAAATTATTACCAAAGCATAATACCTACATAATACAATGCAATTCATATTGATTTTTTTATATCACGTATTTCGTAC
This sequence comes from Platyura marginata, assembly GCA_026745375.1. NCBI lineage: Eukaryota > Metazoa > Arthropoda > Insecta > Diptera > Keroplatidae > Platyura > Platyura marginata. Next base: position 25,774 of record JANSTT010023047.1, on the reverse strand, counting down.
ATTTAACTACATCCATACATATAAAATCAAAAATATTTTCATAAATCTCTCCATACGAAACCCAAAAAACACATCCTAGATAGATTTTTTACAACAACACCAAAGGTATTAATCCTATTAAATATTAGTATCTTATACTCCTATTATTTGGGCTACAATTCATCTAATTTGCATTTCTTACAAGTGACAAAATTATACTTTTCCGGTTAATGTATAAAAATATTGACAATTTCGGCTGTTATCATATAGATAGACGGAGTATGTGTTATTTTTATAGACACACTTTAAATATGCAGCGATCAAGTTAACAGTTTCTACATTTTTAACATTTATCTACTAAATTATCACAAATGAATTATGATTCCTTTGAGAAGAATTTTGGTGTTGTTGATGAAAGAATAGAAACGGACTTCTATCAGTAAAATATATTTTGGGATCTGTGTATTTGAAACTTCTTACAATAAGAAAATTATGTAGCATCATTTGTGCGTATATGCGTAAAAAGGTAAAAGAAAAATATAAATAATAAGTGGCATTCTCCAATTTTCTTTCTATATAACCGCATACATTTGTAATTATATGAAACAGCAAAGAAAAAAAATGTGTTTAATTTAATTTAATCGATAAAGTCATGGAGAAAGTTTTTAATAAATATCTTTAAGACATTTAATGTACATTTAGTGATAAAAATATAGATTTACATTTAACAAGCAGTATAAAAGAGCATCACGATTTTATTTCCACAATTCTTTGAATAAAAAATGTTTCTAAATTGAGGTTCCTTTTTCAAGTAAGTTTTTTTTACAAACATATAGTTCAAAGTCTGTATAGTATGTACATAATCTTTTCAATATTTCTTTTTAATGTTAAATGCCATGGTTTGGTTATAGAAAGATACATTTATAGAATTGAAAAGTGTTAGTACAGATGAATATTGAAATATAAATCCTTTATAGCCAAAGAAGTTTTTTTTTTTGTGCTACTTTAAGCATGAACATTTAAGGTAGTTGGGAGATTTAAAAAATATATTTTACGTAGTTTTTACTTTAAAAGAAGATTTAAAATATATAAGAATATATTAAAAAAAATAAAATCTTAAGTGATAAATAATTATTTTTTTTTCTATGCGGCTCATTTTATTTTTTATTTTTTCTTTCATACATAAAAAAGTTGATAAATTACCAATTATTTTGTTAAAATCCCCACACTATAAATGACGGAAACTACCTACTTGATACGACTTTGTGTAAAAATTTCTCATGATTATAGCAGTTTAAACGGTGATTGCATATTGCTGTTGACACGGTGTAAAAGCAGCTATATCCGTTTCTTTTTGTCGCAACAAATTGCCCACAAATTTCAAACATCAATACAATTTATGTATGTCGACAAATATGTAGATACATATGTAGGTTACTAATATTCAAGATTAGTTAGTTAATTAAATAACTTTTTGCGCTTATTTATTTAATTTTGTTACATACAAAAAAAAAAACTACAAAAAACTAAATAACAGTCTTCAGTATATACAGAACTACCGGTTCCAATGCGATGATAAGGCGTAACGATTGCAAAATCTAATCTAAAGAAAATTTCAAAATTGCCAAATTTTCATGTTGGTTTTCTAAAACACTTTTCCTCAATCGCCTGTTTATATGATATTTTATTGACATCATTCGATTGTTCGCTTTATTTCGTTTGAAATTTGTTATCGATTTATAAAAAAAACCAAAGTTCAATCTAAAAGTGATTCTCAACTATGGAATCAAAATAATCATATAAATCTACCCACCCTAATTATACAGTATGTCAATCCGTATTTCCGTTTTGAAATAGTTAGGTATGTTACACAACCGATGTAACAAATCTAATAAATGTAACAAATTAAACCGAGCGTTCTTATAATGTTGGTAAAAAAATTTAAAAACTTAGAAATAAATTTAGCAATAATTATCTACATATATGCATGTAAGAAATTCATGTAACAAATCTAGATTTCAAGTTACCATCCATAGTAACATTCCCTTATTAATAAAATTACCCAAAGGCAATAAATTATTCACATACTTTGAATGTCGCATACATTGAATGTCGCATAATATTATTTTAAACAGATTTTTGTTATAAAATCATAGACAAAAATTTGACAGTGCTTGTCAATTAATAATACATCAAATGACAAATCTATACACACTGACAACCATCGTCTAATTACAAGAACTTGTTATTTTATATTTCAATACACTTAGCTAAGCCAAAAAAGATTATTTTTTTTTTGTTCAAGCCTGTTAAAGAACAAAGACAAATTCTGTAGGCTTTTAATATTCAATTGAAACAGTGTATTGATTTAATGACATATTCATAATAACCGTATATAGCTATGAGGGATAGTCACCCTTATTTTCTGTCATGACAGTAAGGGATAATAATAATGTATTTTTATGTTATACGTAGGCGCTCTTATCTATTGTTTACATATGGATGTTAGATGTATGTCTATAATACATACAATTTTATAATGAATAGGTACCCAAAAATGGTATCTGAACCCTGTAATTTTTCATAAACCTTTTTGATGTTTAATATGATATTTTGTAAAGTAGACATACCTGCCTACATTCCGAAAATAAGATATTTTTCTTTGAACACTTTTTAAAAATTTTATAATTTATATACTTTACTTGAACTTTAAAATTGATTATCGATTTGAACCTTTTTAGTTAAGATTTATTATTAGCCGCCTCCGTATTTGTTTCGTACAAAAAAGTTAAATTTTTAATATCTCATATTGTATTAACCCTTAAGCGGACACTTGGCTCACCGGTGAGCTTTCATGTGTTTCAATTGGCCTAGGAGCCACATCTTTAAAGTTATCAGATTGGGTGTCGATGACATCTCCTAAATATATGTTTTGAGTGTTTTTGCCAAATCTAACATTTTAAGAGGTATTAGAAATACCAGTAAATAGCCCTTGAATTACTTTACCTCTTTGTCGGACCATGGCTCACCGGAGAACTCAAAAAAACTTCCACGACACACTGAGCGTGTCTTTTGTTGCATGTCGTTCGCACCGTTTGTTAACAGACGTGCGATAGAAATGACCGCGAGTTTGAATTTACCTAAAAATGGCTTATTGTTTCCACGTCAATATCCAAAGTAAGTACCGTTTTGAGGTTTTAGTGTTAGTGATTTTGGTGATAAAAAATGTAGTACAAATATATTTTTGGCCATCGTTTTTCACGCGCAGAACAAGTTTTTCACCTATTTACTTGAAAATGCATCCTAAAAATTGAGTCCCTTATACAAAATGCATGAAAGGAACTTAAGCTCACCGGTGAGCCAAGTGTCCGACAAAGGGGTATACATATGCTGTTCACACTATTGTTTCGTCCTTGCGATTAAAAATAAATAATTTAAAATAAAAGTAAATTAATAATGGAGTAACGAAAAATATTTAGTACTGTACACATCAAAAAATGTTTTTAATTAATATTAAATATACTTAAACACCTATCATATTTAAACACCAATCAAATGCTGCAAATTCAAAATGTGCAAAACCGTCAAGATATTTGTTTTTCTTTTAAAGCAAAATTTCCAAGCTACATCCATGGTTAAAAGTAAAAAGTAAGTCTAAAACAATATCCTAACTAGACCTTCGAAGGCCTTTGTAAATAATTGTATTCACAAACAAATTTAACACTTACAAATATCGATACAGCTTCGGAAGGGGTGGGAAGGAGGTGGTATGGTTAAGCGGACACAAACGAGAGTGGCTACTATACCAAATACCGCAGAGCAAAAGTTATTCAGGGTGGGCCACCTTAAAATGACTAATATTCATGAAATTTATTTAGTGGATATTTTACAGTCATATAGTCAGTTCAGTATTTCACAAAAACCTTTTTAAAGTTTTCTCTTCATTTAACTCAATTTAAAAGACTTGAGGCCATCAATGTAAAACTTTGGAGAAAACAAGCCATAACATAAAAAAAAACTTTCAATGAGAAAAAAGTTCATATAATAAAACTTTCAGTTTTGTCGAAAGTCAACTTATTGGTTTTTTAAATTACTAATTACTAGTACTAGTACAAAGTACAAAATAATGCATATTTAATTATACATTACAGTACATTACCTATTTAGATGTAAATTCTATTTCCGGAATTGTTAAATTTTCAAACTTTTATTTATCTTAAACCTAAGGTACATATACCTGAGCGCATATACATACCTACCATATCCAAGTTTATTTTCAAAATTAAATTTTCAGCTTGGCGTTTTAAACGTTCCCTTTCTCTCTCATCTAGAAAATATTAATTTTCATTTCATTTCACATTCAAAAGTATATAAATTTGATGGAAAATACAAGAATTCCGAGATAATATCATCAAATATTGTTTGTATCAAATGAAATGAGACTTTGGTCGTTAAATACGTAGAATCAATAAACCTTAGGTGTACCAATGTACTTATATCTATTCGAGAATTCCTTTGAGCTGTTTCATTAATATTAAATCTTTGTAGATGGCAAGTAGAGAAGTAGCCCGAAATTATTCTCTTCCTAATAAGCTTTACCTGAATGTTTGGAAGTTTTATTAGTTTCAATGTTTATTTAATATTAGCAATAAAGGTTTTTGTCAAATGACGAATTTAATAAATAATTAAGTATTGCCAGATGGTATAAATAAAGAATTTTTACCAAAATACTCGATTTTTATCTTAAATATAAATAGTAGGTAGAATTATATTCATCAACATGGTTAGTGGGTCTTAAATTTTAAAGATTTTACAATTAATTAATTTAATTTAACCTGGATAAATGAATATCGATCCGAAAATATTTCCAAAAATTAAAACCCTGTCAAAATTCAAAACTATCATTGTAAATTTGAAAGAACCAATTATTAATTGTTATATCTTAGCGGTAGGTTCTTTGCATATATTAATGTTAATAGGTTTCGTTTTCCAGTTCGTTCCTCAATTTGGTTGGCAGTTGAATGGAGCATTTATTTATGTATAATCTAATAGTAAAATATTAAATTTTAATTATGGGTTTTAGTAGATATATATATATCTATGTACTTCTCGACCTTTAACTTTTATTCGGTTGTGGAAATTCTGAAACATGACATTTATTTAGCAGGCATAATTCTATGTTCATGTCAAACATGAATTTATCGTTTTTATTGACCTACAATTTGAATTATACCTACTTAATTTTAATTACGCAATAATTGCCATTTATTGATTGAGAAATCGTTTGTTTCGACATAATAATAAAAAAAAAATTTTAAATATTTTTTTATTTAACGACTCTGTTAAATATTGTTTTGTTGCGTGGCAGGTGGCAGCGCTTCTCGATTACAAAAAGAAAATAAAGAATTTATAAATTTATTTAACTGAAAGTGTAACGTCCCTCTCGGTACTCACATTAAGTACATTAAACGTAGAGTAAATAAAGTATTGTAAAAATTCCTTATTAAATGGACCACTCCATCTAATCAATTAAAAAGTTTATTTGAACTCGTCGACTGACCGATAGACGGATTTTTGAAGAGAGTTTGCGACGGGCTGTCGCAGGGACAAGTCGTCCAATTAAAATTTAAAACATAAAGATAAATACTTAAAGTTAAAAAAGTGGACAGTGTTATTTTTCACACACAACCACAAATACACATGCTGGACATACCTTAAAGGAAAATTCAAGAGGAACCGGACAAGGATTTCGGAATATGCCAGAAGGACGATGAACACAAAAATTGGAAAAGAAACTATCAACCGAACAAACAAGAGAAGTACAATTAACGTTACGCCAAAATACACGTGTTCCTAACCCGTTTCCTATATCAAATTATAATTTTGAAAAGTTAATTTAAATTAAATGTTTGCTTAAATAGACTCTTTTGTTTTTTTTTATCTTTGTAAATTTTTAAGTGATGCTCACGAGAGCCAGGGGCATTACAAAAGTACGGACTAAAATTAGAAAATCGAAAATCTCCTTTAACCTTAGAACCGTGTTTGGGGAACCCAGGACGATTGTTAAAAATCAACTTCTATTTCATTTGTATACCTAAGCCGGCACTCATTCGAAAGAATACGATGTCAGGATCTCGTTTTACTGAAATTACTGTGTCTGTTATGATAGGTAAAATAGGTCAATTAATGTATACTACCTGTGTATTTTGTATGCAAAATACATTGGGGTCCTAAGGTCCCCACAACACGACATTTGCTAGAAAAATGACAACACGGTTCTAAAGTTAAAATCAAATTATAAAATGCATGTCGATCACCAGAATTACGATGAATTGGCATTTTTATTTTTTTTTATTATAATTAATGACAATTTTTAAATATAAACCGCCAGAGCCAGACAGCTTTCATAGTTTTTCGCCCCCATCACAATATACTTTTCTTTTTTTTCCGGTTTTCAATTTATGTACTTTTATGTGCTGTTTTCTTTTTTCTTTATTGCTTGTGTGAACTCTGTCTGAGATGAGCATGAAAATTTAATATAAAAACTCATGATAACACTGAGTGTAGGTACTGTACATGTAAAGTGTCAAATATGTAAAAAAAAAAAACATTATTTCATTAGTGAGACCCTAATAATTCTTTATGTTACAAAAGCTGAAATTTTTTTTATTTTGTTTGTCATTTATCAACCACTTACTACACACATTCCACATTTTTTGTTTTAGAATTCCAAGATCAAGAGTCAACGATCCAGCTCAAGAAAAGTATTACGTTCAGTTTTGAGAAAAAAGAAAATTTTCAAGCAAATACCTATGCGGATGCGTATGCTTTCTACTTTTCCGTTTTATAAATTTAAAAATTGGATTTCAGACAGTTAATAAATTTTCTAGAGTTGACGTCAAAAAACTAATTTTCTCAACAATATTTTAATTTATTTTATTTTCAACAGAACGGAAAAGCCCAATCATCTTAATGTTAATATTTTGTTTTTTTTTTTGTTTTTTTTTTTTTTTGGTAACATCAAATCAGAAGCGGAAAATCAGAAATTTCCTACAGCACCTAACCATATATAACCTGATTTCATTTAACTTTCGACTATAGATACACTTTCACTATACCAGAAATATCAAATAATACGTAAATTTATTATCTGGTATTACCTTCAAGAAAACAACATTCCCTAAGACAGATTGCTGCAAACTTTATTGTCTCACGTTATCTCTAGCCGTAGGATTTTCTTTGCGAATATTTTTCTCGCAACAAAATTGTTTTTCTTTCTATATAATATCTACCTCTATCCCCCCCATCTCATATAAATATATACAATATATGTACAATATATAAGATATGTACAATATATAAGTATATACCGAATATTTATACATAACGTAACCAGTTAATATAAAGGATTGTTGTTTTATTATAATGGGGTGTATATTTGATGTGGTTTCTGTTTTACTTATATTATACGTATCTATCTACCTATGTATATGTAAATATAGGATATATGTATGTAGGTAGCTATGCACAATGTACATAGCTACCTAATATGATATTTATAATTTTTGAATAATTCAAAAATTCTCCATGAGATTTAAATTTAACTGATGATGCCTTTATTTGGCTGTGCCACATCCACATATTTATATACAACGAAACTAAACGAAGAATTAAATTTTATGAATTTATTTGCAAGTTGATAAGACATATTGTCGAAAATTAAATATTCATATCTCGTTCTTGTGTTTCTTATAATTACGCTAATTTTGAATATTGTTCGAATGAATATGAAATTTAATTTTGTCCTTTGTGTACGCAAGAAAAACAAAGAATTTGTATCTTTGTGAAAAAGGTTTTTTTTTTGTTTTTGCTTACATACTTGTAAAGTAAACATAAAAATTCTGTAGATACAATATATATGTACATACTATATATACATACATATTGATGGCAACCCTAAACGTTTTCTAGTTCAATATATAAAAGGTTTTCGAAAGACAAAATGAATATTTGGCATATAAAATTTATCTCAAGAATATTTTTGATGAAAACCAAATTCCAACTCACAATGTCTTTATTATAATTAATACGATGCTGAAAATTATATTAATTAGAGAGAATTAATTAATAATTTGTTTCTCCGTTGTGATGTTTTGTATTATTTTGTGTAAACAGTATAGGCATCATGTAATTTTGTGTAAATATTTTTGAATCATCATAGTATAGATATTACTCGTGTACAATACAGTAGGTACAATATATTGTAGTAGGTTGACAACAACTTATAAATAACTACAATATATATAATAATAACAGAGACAAACTGACCACAAAACATATTTTATCCGATTTGTTCAATGCACTGTTAAAAAAGTTAAGATTATTAATTTTAAGATCAATTCTATTCATTCTGGAAAAAAAAAAATTTGTTCAGATTTTTCAAATTTTTCCGCACCACTTAGGTTTTTGATGAAAGTTCCTTAAAAAAATATATTTCCTAAACTACTAGACCTTTTTCCAGTTAGTTGCTTCGAATATCTATCAGAAAAAAAAATATTTGCTCCACCGTCTATCGATATAGTGACACATTATTTAAATAGAAAACCAATTTCCAAGAACGAAATTATACGAAAATTAAAGCCGAGGCTTCTACGAATCTATCGATGCAGAGATGTTAGGTCTATCTCAGCGTTAAGTATTTATTAAAAATATTTAAAAATAAAATTTAATTTTTGGATTGGAATTGAAGCCGTTTTCAAACATTCTTTTGTAAATATGTGCAAATATCGATCTATATGTGAAGTTCTTTACAAATAAATTGGAATCAATTAATATCATAATAATTAAAACTTTATTAAACACAAAAAGCTTTATTGTTTATGAATATATTTGGATGTGGCTATTAGATTTAATTGGCACGTTAATTAAGGTGATTTTAGCTTTATAACAAATAGAACTTTCTCTGTCTAGTACAATTTTAAACAATACCTATTGTTATTATTGACATATTAACAAATTATGTGTTTGGAGACACGAAATTATATTTGTGACACGAAATTATTGTTACTTTTGGTTTTTGTCAAGCACCCCTACTTTAATTAATATTCAAATATACTACTAGAAATTCTCTTTTTGTCCAATTCTATATGTAAATCAATCTCAAATCTGATGTTCAACAATGATAAATGACACACCCACACAATATTCTTTTCATATCGTATCTTTTCTAAAAATCACACAAAATAAATAATCTCAGTCATCTTAAAATGTGTTCAGATAAATGTTTCTTGGCATATACTTATATGTACAAACTAGACTGTGAGGTTAGAATTTGAAAATAACTTAAATAAGAGTGATAAGTTCAAAGTTCAACAGCAATATTCACAAGAAGCAAATACAACTCTAAGAAGTTCGTCTCAATTTGTCTTCAAAAAGTATCTAGAAACGATTTTTAATATCTGTATCTTGATATTATATGTATGTATATGTATGTATGTACATTATATGAGGCTGTTACTAAAGAAATACCTAGAAGGCACTCCCTAAGAATTTGACATTTACGCCCTTTCTTAAAGATGAACCTGGTAGTATAGACAATTCTAATTGTTTTTTTTTTAATATTAAATCTTGTTAATTACTTCTTTACGAAATCAATATTATAAGAAAATTGTAAAATTAACAAACAAACACTTTTTCTTATCCACAAGATTTCCAAACAAATTGCCCAAACGTCCAAATACAATTTAAACTTCTTTCTCCCTACCTATACATAGGACATATTATGGCATTTTCTACCTACTTATTTGTTACGTTCAATGACCTACATTAGGTATTTGTTATGTCAAAAGTTCCTATAATGTTCAATTAGGGGAAACAAAAATTGCAAACATAAATTTTTGGTTTTTTTTTTTGGTTTTTTTTTTTGTTTTGTTTTCCAATGTCCCAACGCCAACAATAGTCATTTGTTGTCCAATTATCAGTTTAGTGATGATTCTAGTTTGAGGTTACGTGTGTAGTTTTATTTTTGGATAAAACTAAAGCTTTTAGTCAAAGCTAATTTTAGGATTAGATTAGATAATGTAGGTATAATAGATATACAGAAAATGTGTACACATACACGCACCGCACATACATAGTAGGTACATATAATTTGTATGAATGTCAAGAAAACATTTTCCATATAGAAATTTTCTTTTGACTTAATGCTATGCTAACGAAATATACTTAATTGATCGTTAATTCATTAGAAAATTATTAAAATATCCTAATGTACTGTTTATATACATGCAAAGTTTTCGAAGATAAACTCTATATATTAAGTCAAAGCGAATTGTAAATTTTGTAAACTTTGTTTTAAACAAACTTGCTTGTGTGTACACATTGAATAACAAGGACTGATTAAAAGATAACTACAGAAATTAGAGCTGTTTTTTGTTTTATTTGTTTGTTTGTTCTAGGTAGGGATTAGTTAATGCATACCGAAAAGTTTTTAAAACTTTAAAAACGCTTATCCAACAGTAGCATCTTCAGTAGTAGTCTTTTTTAGTAATCTTTTTTAGTTATATTTAAATGTCAAATTATCATGTTAAATAATTTTATTGATAAAATCGAAATGATTAAATTCAATTTTTAATTAATAGTAGCAGTAGTATTAATAGTAGTAGTAGTAGTAGTAGTAGTAATAGTAGTAGTAGTAGTAGCAGTAGTTGTAGTTGTAGTAGTTGTAGTAGTAGTAGTAATAGTAGTTGTAGTAGTAATAGTAATAGTAGTAGTAGTAGCAGTAATAGTAGTTGTAGTAGTAATAGTATTAGTAGTAGTAATAGTTGTAGTAGTAGCAGTAATAGTAGTAGTACCCATATTAGAAAGTTTCCCCAAATTGTTGTCCTTTTATTTACTAATTTTAATTCTACTATATACTATAACAACAAAAAATCATCGAAAATTACCAAAAAACTAGACTATTTGGAATTTTCGAAAAAAAACAATATTGGCAGCCTATGTATGTATGTACTGTTTTATATATAAATGAACCAAATTTTTGTTTTCATTCTAACATGAGAAAATTATAAAGTTCAGAAAAATAGAAAATAGATATGAAAAACGGTAACTAAATAAAAAAAACACTAGTCAAATAAAAAATTAAACAAAATGCCAAGAAAGTTAAAAAAAAAAAATTAGGTAGAAAAATTTGTAAATTTAAAAATTATAGTAACATTTTAAAAATGATTTACTAAAATATATACTAAAAGTCTTTTATAAATTAAAAAAAAAGTACGTAGTAAAAATAAATAATCGGTTTTTACATCAAAATGAGTAAAATGGAATACTTTAAAGTTAAATACCAATTTAAAAAAAATAGTAAATAATATCTACTTTTTGAGCCCTCAGCTTAGTTTCATGAATTTTATTTACAGATCCCAGTGATGGACACAGTTGAAACGGTTGATAATAAGGAATATTAAAACGTAAGGAATGTCTAGTGGGACGAGACGGGAGCCCACCCTCTATTGGCACTAATTATTACTACTAACCCATGTACAAATAAATCATTTTAAATCACTATTTTACTGGAAATTACCCATATTTTTATAGTGGTTTCTTCAAATATCTACACTTGAGATAAATACTCTAAGTAGCAACATAAATACACTATATGACTACATTTAAATATTTTGTGAACATTTTCTCGTAATATTCTCTACAAGAGTAAATATTGTGAAAATGTTAAGATTTTCAAATAAACTGCACTCATAAAATTCAGAAAATAAATAGAATTTTGAAATTAATGTTTCCGGATTACCGAAAACAAAAGGAAAAATATTCTTCTATAACCCACTTTAGAATATTTTCACATTTTTTCACGATTACAAAATAATTTTTCCATATCTACTGTACAATGTACTATATATGTATGTATTAGTGTTATTTATACCTACTTTTTGGTGTATTGGTCCATATATACATACATATATGGATGGAGAAAAAAAAAATAAAATAGAAAAGGCTACAAACGAAAAATCAAATACGTCTCATTTTAAATAATGCATAAGGATATACATTATGCACACACATGACAGGGTGAAAGCAAATAAAAAGAAAAATCTCCATGTACATTGTACATTTGTACATATACGAGTACATGGTTTAGTCAGAAATTTATTGGTTATAATATATTAAACTGTTTTGTATATTGAACACGCATTCACTTATGACACGACATATAACATGGATTTACGACAAATCAAATAAATATATGCGACAACATTGTCAGTAAAGTTTAATTCACATTTTAATAGTAATTTTATTTGATTTATACAGTGGAAAAGTCATCAAATAAACAAAACCTGGTTTAATTTTTTTTTTTTTTTTTTAAATTCATTTACCTAAATACGAGTATGTACTCAAAAATTTTTGTAATTAAAAAGTAGTAATCCTTCTCGAAGGATATAATATATTCTGCTACAATTGTCCTATCCAAAATCAGTAAACTGCCATAATCAAATTTTTAATATCAAATCAAATAAAAAAATAAAAAATTATTCCCTCTAAGTACGTTAAGCTCATTGATCTCAGAAAATATTTTGAAATTGCATCGTAACTATTTTAAAGCCCCATAGCACATTGAGGCCAAAATTACATTGAGGCCAAAATTACCCTAACTCACTTCTTTTTTTTATAATCACAGCATTACAATCGGTTATAATACTGTTTCGTAAACATTATGGTATTTTAATGCAACTCTTTAATTTTATAGATCCATTTTATTTTAAATATTCTTCATATAATATAATTACATATATTTCTTATAATCTATCTTATTTAGTACCTACATATCTACAGGTACGGTATGATTGAATTCTGTCTTAAATTTGATTTTTAAATAAATAAGATAAGACAACATATTTTTGATGTATGATTGAATGGTTTCTTACAAAATATTAAACGCATTCATTTATTACTCTCATTAAACGTCAATTGATGTAAAATTTATGTCAAAATTGTAAATATCTTTGGTTTGTTTGGTATTTTGTTTAAATTTTACGTTAGGTTAGGTTAAGTTAAGTAAGAGCGGGCTGTAAGGCTATTGAGTCTTCACCACTGAGACCTAAAAGATCTATTGCAGATGTCCCTACTGATGTTTGAAATCTCGGATGTGTAGGTCCTCTGTGGTTAATTTGATTTAAAAAAAAATCTATATATAAAAAAATTAAATTATACTTACTTTTTCATAATCATAACCACAAAATACAAAAACTTATTTCATTTGTAGTTTTTCTATCATAAATATCATTTAAGACAGCGTTCACACTGTCTTAAATATTTAAGAACAAAATTTGTCTAAAATCAATTATACTCTTTTAAGAGTCTAAAAATTTTAGACTCTTATTTTAATTCAATCATACCGTTCCAGAATATACACAAGTACAGATATTCCTTATCCTATGCTTGATAACAAATGCGACTAATAATGTTGAAATTGAATAATCTTGAGTAAAAAAAAGTATTGCCATATTAAAAGCTTTTAGAAATGTTTCTATTGACAAAAAAAATCTTTCAATCCATTTTGGAAATTTAATCGTCATAAGTTCGTGCGTTTTTTTTTTTTTCATATTTATATGACAAGAAATTCTACAATACATATTTAAGAGATTTATTCATTTTTTTTATTGGTGAAACAAAAGGTAAAAGGTTATTTACTATATATATATGTCTGCCTATATTTAGTCGTAGAGAGAAAAAAAATTGAAAAAAAAATTTATGATCATGAATTCGTCGACAATAATTATTCATTCAAAATGTATCTCCATATTATATCTACTTTTGTGCATACCATAGATATGATCAACAATAAATAATTACAGAGTAAAATAAAAAAAAAAAAAAAATTAATATACTTTTTTAATTATATGCACGATTTAGTATTATACTAAACGTAGGATTAATTTTATTGATCTATTCTGGAAGCTTAAGAAATATTTTATTAAATCCTGTAGAAAGAAAGTGCCTTCACTCAGAACCAAACACGAAAACTTGCGTGTATGGAATACTTAATGTAATTGAACACATTACAATGTCGTACCATAAATTTATACCCTTCATCGTATAATAGAGAAATGGTCTACCTACGGCTTTTCTTCATTTTTTTTTTATAAATATTTTTAAATTTTAATTATAAAAATGTATTACATTTTACGAGATGTATTATTAATGTTAATGGTAACTTAGCACAGAAATAAAGTAAATGCCATATATCCGAGTTAAATTTGATCTTTGTGACGTCCTTATATGTACATATTTAAGTAATATTTGAGAGAGAGAGAGATACAAACTAGTTCCAGCTAGTCCTTCTCGTGAAAATTTCCATTTGATATCCATAGATATTTCAAACACATCTAATCAGTAAAAGATTTTTTTAAAATCAAAGGATTGGATTTTAGTCTCAAGACTATCCGCAAATGAAAGCTGAGGCTTGTTACGAATCAACAACGATTTAGGTTTATTATAGTGTTTAGTATTTAGTTTGAATTTTTCAAAATGAAATCTCATTTTTTGATCGGAATTTAAACCGTTTTTAGGTGTTTCATAATAAATGTAGTTACTATATGTAACTATATTGAGGTACATGTAAAATTCTATGCAAATCACTTGAAAACGTTAAGATCAATAATTTTTAGAACAGAATTATGGAATACGGAAAAAAAATATTTTGTTCAGATTTTTCCAATTTTCCCCTTAGACTTTTGATAAAAATTCTATAAAAAATTTATAATTCTATATAAAAATTTATATTTTCTTAAAAGCGGGACCATTGTTTGTAGAACTGTTTTTTTTTCAGTTAGCTGCTTTGAATATCTATCAAAAAATAAATATTAGGCCGACCAACGATCATTAGGGTGAGACATTTCGACAAAAATAGGTTTAAAAACATAATCTTAGTTAAAGATTTTTTTTTTAAATCAGGGAATTGGAGTTTAACCTAGAGATTACACGTATATTTCTACGTTTATTAAATTTCATTTTTTTCGGAATTTAAGCGTTTTCGGGCATTTCATGTGTGAAGATACATGTGAAATACCAGTTAGCTGCTTCGAATATCTATCAGAGAAATTTCATATATGCTAAATTCTCTACAATACCATTTCATTCCAGCAAAATACCATTTACAATATATCTTACTTTTTAAGCTTTTAACAAAATTCCTGAATATTTTTAATTAAATTTTGCCATTTTGTTAAAGAAAATATCATCATACATACGTACATACATACATATATAGATACATAATACTAGAATAAAACTTGCAAGCAGATTATTAACAGTTAGATTAGTTTTGATACAAATCCAAGGTATAATACATAGGCTACGGTACACACTTCTTAAGGAACCGACAAATGTATTTCTATATTAACTGCACTTTAATTGGTACTACATATGTAATGTATATATCTCGAAACGATTCACATATTATTAGACAGATAATTTTTCTCATTAACTTGTCGGGAAAATGTAAATATTTCTAAACATGCAATTTACCTTTTGATAAGGTATTTCCAAAAATCATAGATACTGGTTCTGACATTTTCATGCTGCTTGAAATTGTTTTCAAAAGGTTGTTTGTTTCTGTAATGAACTGCCGTAAATGTTCTGTTCCAAAATTAGTATCGTTATCCTTTCATTTTATATATGTACCGAGTAGGGTAGACATTCATTTATACTACTGTATCCAAATACATATAATAGTGTTAATCAGGTATTCCCAATTTGTGTTTAAGGGCTGTTGATGTGTAATGAAATATTTTTTTTTACAAGTTCTATTAACTCGGTAATCAAAATATATTGAACGTAATAAAAATTATCCAATTTGTATCATCATCATCAGATGGTCCTTTGAAAATTCAAATTGTCATAATTTTCACCACTTTAGTCAGTTCAAAGAGAATTTTTGAAATTTAATAATGTCAGTGGCTAATGACTAATTCCTAGTCAAAAAAATCAACAATCGACAATTCAATCAAAATTTCTATTTTAACTGGCAAATTTTAAAATTCATTCTGACCTCAAAATATCTCTAAATCTTAATCTTTTCTATGTTTATGGTAAAAAAATATTCAGGGATAATTAATGTCAATTCAGTCCATGTACTTTTAAAGATTCATTAATAAAATATTTTTTTAAAAAATTTGCAACCAATTGGGGTAAGTTTATCACAAGAGACTCACACTCACAGTTATTATATGACAAAAAACACTTATCCCGTAATTGGGTAATTGACTTATTTGAATATTGAATATTGAATTCTATAATTAATTCGCTCAACATTAATTTTTTTTTCTCAGTGCACGATTTTTATTATTTTTTTTTTTTTATTTAATTAAGACAAGACTTTTATATAGTGCGGCCGAAAGAGCGGACAAAAAAAAAGTTTTACATTTTCATCGTTTAAATCAAAATCATAAGTAAATTGATGATTGATTGATTTGGGGGATGCAGGAATTTTGATTTATGATGACTGTTTCTGAACTTTTACATCTGTATGAGCCTAAATTAAAAATAATCAGACGCTAAGTACTAAGTAAAAAAAAAAAAACAATAATTTTTCATTGTGTTTCGCATACGAAAAAATGTTGGAAACTCTTGGTGTAGTCATAAGTCTTTTTCCCCATATCAAAGCTGTTAATTTATTTATTACTTTTATAGCCGCTTACCGTTATATATATGAACAATAAATTTCAATATTGTTTTTAATACAACTATAAGGAAAATATATCACTTTGCCAATTATGATATTATTATATTATTCATCAAAATGGAAAACAATCTACAGAAATTTCTGTACCTTATGAATCACAATGAAATATACCGATTTGTACGGTAAAGTATCTTTATTGGAAATTTTAGCTTAAACGAAATTTAAGCAATGTCCTTAACAGCCTAAAATAGATGACTCATTTCTCGCATCCGGCATAAATTGATTACACAAGTTCAGCCCCTTCTTGAACAGGAAATTTTATGAGACAGCTTGTTTTTAATAAAGTAACTTCTCTATATAGGACTTATATATAGTAGGTAGGTAGGTATTACCAGCAAGAAGGATATTTGACGATAGGACGACATACCTTATTGCACAAACATTTTGAAAGTGAAATGATAATATTTAAAATTAATTATACACTTCTTTGTTGAATAATGTTTGTGCTTTGATTTTCCAAAATCATTCTTTATTAAAGCAATTCGAAGAGAGATAGCCATTTTTTTTTTTTTTTTTTTTTTTTTAATTTAAAAATGGCCTATATTAATATACTCTACGTACCTATATTAATTTATTTTATCTTGAGAAGTATTTATCATTTATTCTATCAAACAAACAAATTCTAGAAATTAAAAAAAAAAATTTAAATTGACGTGCCTGATTTTTGAATTGTAATTTTTGTTAAAACTGATGGATGGGTTTCATTCAGGTGTGTCAATAATCACAATTCCATCGCTAAGGATGTGAAAATAATTTTAATCTGCCTAATTTTTTTTTTTTTTTTTGGATTTTACCAACTATAAAACTAAGAATAAGAACCAAAGCTTTATTTTATTGTATAAGCCCTATCGATTCAATGGATAAAAAATAACTCAAACTATAAAATTAAATCAAAACTGCTTATCCAATTATTATCCGAATAACTATGTATTGTGAAAAATCCTTTTCCAATTTAATCGATTTTCTTTTAAAAGACGTCAACGATGATTGTTGTAATTTTCTTTCAATTCAGTGAAATTGCCTTAAAATCATTTAGCATTAACTGGTATTTTCTATGGACAGCAAAAAAAAATAAAATAAAAATAACATTAAGCCTGAGCCACATTGTGATTATAAACTAATGTTAAAAACTTTCAAGTTTGCACAAACTGCTGTAAGTATATCAGATATATATAAGAAAGGAGAAAAAGAGAACAGAACGAGGGTTAACTCTGGAGGCACGTACCTAAGATTTTCTTTGTTGTTTTGTTCTATTTAAAGTTGGCAAAAGAATACAAATTGTTTCTATTCTCTTCTATATAGTAAATCTTTTATTCATGCTAGTATTTTCTAATCAAAGCGATAAACTCTTTTTTATTTATTTAGTAAGCGCAATTTTCCACTACCTAATTATAATAAAATTTGGAAATGTTGGCATACGTTAGAGCATATAGTTTTCTTTCTAACCGCCCCAAAAGAAAAAAAAATATGTCTCCAGGCATCTAAAAATTATTTAATTTAAAATTAGGTGTGAAGTGTTTAAAAAAAGGCCCTCCTTCCTTGTGATTGTATTTTTTTCTGTTCAATTCTCAACCTATCCTTTATTCCGTTTTGAATCTATCGTTTTGATTCTCCTGGTTTCGATGTTAATCTGCCACAAAATGGAAAATTATCAGAAGGTTTCACAAAATTATTACAACCAAAGATTTAAAATACTTCGGCTTTCTTAAAAAAAAATTACAATAATTTCTCCTATAAACGTTAGTGGAGAAGTCGACTTTAATGACACTAAAATGTATAAACATAACATGAATCGCATCGTCATCAATATTCCAATTTGTAATTATTTGAAATTTGTTGATTTGGTTTTCGGTATACGTTTCTGATTTGAAATTATTGATTGAAATAGGCTTTAACGTTTTCTAAGCTTTGCAATTTAAATAGGTAATAAGATTTGAATTGAATTTTTAATTAATTAATTTAAAAATAACTAAAATAAAATATCATTACCAAAAATATAAAATATTCCAACAAAATTATCAACCAAAAAAATACGCATTAGAGAGATTACGAGAAAAATGATTACGAGAATCCTGACGAGCTTATGTATGTATTAAAGCTTCATTTTTTTGGTGATAAAATGTGGTAGTGGATAATGCATATTTAAGTTTTTTTTTGATTTGGCAAAATTTGCTAAATTTTTTTTTGGTATTTTTGATATTTTATTTTGATGAATGTTTTTTTTTTGTTAGTGGAAAAATAATAAAAACAGTAAAATAAAATAATAAATTAACATTAAAAATATTTTTTTTCTTATTTCTATATTTATTGTGTACTTATTTGAAAAACGCCATTAATTAATGTGACATTCTCATTTTCTCTGTCAAACTAAAAATGTCTAAAAATTGTTTAATAATGGATGGAAACGTTAATAGAAAAAAGAAAAAAAGGAAATAGTAAATAGTTAAAATAGAAGACAATAACAATCGTGTCATTTATACGATCGCATCAAATTGCAAATCACGTTCAACCTAACACCATATCTAGTTAAAAATAAATCTCCATAAGCATGTTACTGCTACCTATGTCACGTAACCATTAAAATTATTATTTTTATTCATCTTATACAGGTAATTTTCCATTATTTCAACCATCTATTACTGAGTCTATTAAATCCCTTATCCTCTATATACTCGTATATATGTGTGCGTATATCTCTGCAAAACTTATCCATTTCTTAATACCAACAATGTTTACTTAAAACCCAACAAAAAAAAAATACATATCCGCAACAAGAGAGCACAATAACATATTTTTATTAGAAAAATAATCAACAAATCTCCCACCTGGCACATAAATGACTTACAACTTTTCCATCATTTTTTACCAATATATCATAAAGTAAACTTTAGGGAAATTCAACCAAATGTATAAGTTGCTCCCATTTGATCACAAGTGAACTTTGTTTTGGTGTTGTTGTTTTCATATTTCTTCTTTTTTGTTTTTGTTTTGTTTTTTTTTTTTTTGCTTTTTCGTACCACTTTTTTTTTTATATAAAGTTTGATTGATAGGAACGATGCATAGAAAGGAAATATCGTAAATTCAGAAATTATTTTTGGAATTCCATTCAATACCTTTTTCAATTACTATTTCGTGGGGTTTATTATGTAAGTATGATATTTCTATTAATATTACATTAGTGTAACGACGTTTTGTTTTTTTTTTAGTGTGTTTTTTAATATCCTCTTGAATCTTTAAGGAATTTTTGTTTAATTTAATTCTGTTAAATGGTTTTATATTTGACTTCTTTTATTCCTTGTATATATAGAGGCGATGCACTGAAGATAGAAATTAAGACTGAATCTTAACAATAATTTCAAAATCTTTTTACTTTTATATTATTTTATTTCATTGAAAGCACAATTTACTGAAGGCTAACCAATTAAATCCCAACTATTTACTATTGATCCAAGAACTATCCCATCAGCAACTTCTTCATACATAAAACTATACTACTGTGAGATCTAAATACTATAATTCACTTCAATAGAGAAAATCAATTATCCACTTTATAAATTAAAATACTTTGAAGGCTATTCACTATAGAGGTATGTAGTAAAGTAGTGTACACATATAAGTACTAAAGAATTGTAAGCACGAAATAATACCTTGTAAGTATGTACTTACTTATTAACTTAACTTTTGATGGGTGTTTGAGTGTGTTGTGGTCATTCGTGTGAGTGGTTTTTAGCCAGAATAAGCTTCTTATTGATGTTGCTTTTATTTAAATTGTAGTGATTATTTTTATTATTATTATTTTTCTCTTTTGTTTTTAGCCTGTACATTTTTGGGATATTTTTTATTTTTTTAATTTTAAATTCATAAAGTTTTATAAATCCTAAAGTTATATAGTTTCGAGATGCATTTTAAAGATTTAAATAAAATTTAAAAAATCTCAAATTACAGTTAAATTTTTTCACTATATTTGGGCTGGGGAAAGATAGAAGTTAGAATAAAATTAATGGTTGGTCATGTTTGACCAGTTTTAATATAATGAAAATAATAAAAAAAAAAAAAAAAAACTATATTTGCTCCAAATAAATTACCTACATAAAGTTAGATGGACATGTATTTTAGCCTGACAAAATCCAACAATTTTGCAATTTTGGTGAAAAGAAATAAATTAACAATTTTAAATACTAAATATTAAAATTATTTTAACATTAAGAACATTCTGACTGTAGTGATGCTAAAACCGCCGATAGTTGATAGTGACACCGTGTTTCCACGTAATTTTCACCATGGTTACAACACTTTGAATGGAATAACGACAATTTTTGTTTATTTTTGATCAAATCTAATCTACACCGAATTATCGGTTTTTTTTTGGGAGAGTTTTTATCATGCTAACCAAATAATACAAATCGATTTAAAGGAATTTCACATCCATAATTGATGTTTCAATAGAAATTCACAGTCATTATGTATACATATTTGCCTACATACCTGATAATCATTTGATGTTAATGCTCGAAAATACCCAGGATGATATATTCGTAACTATACAAACTAAACAACAAAATCAATTTACTACCCTACATACTCGTATATATGGGTCGAAAATTAAAGTCCTTTATTTATCCTATGCAATTCATATTAAACGCTTATTGTACTTGTGGGCATGTACATGAATTTACATGCACTTAAATAGTAGGTAGGTACTTGAAATTTAAATTTAAGTGTATAGTTACATCAAGGGTATTTTATACTAGGTATTTATTATACGACGTATGTACATAAATGTATAATATACATATAAGCAAGAGTGTAATATACTGCCTGTATACAAATATAATAGATTGTTGAAAAATAATTTACCCTCCACTAATAATGACCAAATTTCATTATTAAACATCCACTTCTTAATTACTTCTCATATTCACAAGACTGCTATATTTTGAAAAATCTCCTTGCTGGGAAAATACAAAAAAAAAAAAAAGAAGAAGAAAAAGTTAGAAAAACGATTTTGGAAGAGACCAAGCGCATTTTTGAATTAAATACATGTTGTATAGTATACGTACATAAGTGCTATAGGGGGTTTGTGAGCCGTGTGATGAATAAAAATGGAAATGATACTGGGGGTATAGAAATAATGATAATAAAGGGGACCAAAATGAATGGCATGAAAAGGATATCCTTTTAAGGATTTAAATTATATATGCAAGTTTGAATAAAAATGGGCAAAATGTTATCTGGTGAAAAAAGATTTTCACATGATCCATTTGTTATTTTTCAGCATAGCTTTTCTCGTGTTATGTTTAATTGAAAGAAAGATGGTTTTATAGTATCATCCCTGTGTATTGTTGAATTGTAACATTTTAATATTTAAATGTTTGTATTTTGAGAAATGGTGTCATTTATACTTGGTGCTTGAATAAAAGTGAACATTCTCAATTGTGTATTCAGTTATTTTTTATTTTTTTGTTAGAAAATAATATTTAATTGTATACGATTTGTGAAAGAGCGAGAATATATTAAGCTAAAATTAGCATATAAAGTGGTTATAATCAGGGTCGATATTTTTAGATTTATAGAACCATTTGTTTTTTTTTTTAATTATTAACTATGTACATAAGTAACTAATTTGTTTAAAAAATAAATCTAAATTTAAATTTGAACATGACTTTTTATTTTTTGATGAGTTCATAAAAGATAAAACTTTGTATGAACTGTCGTGCGATAAATATGTTTTAGACTGAAATTTTTGCAAACTGCGGCCATTTCAATTGTATGACTTTGGTACAAGTTACTACTATTTTAAAATATTAAAATCGCAATATTTATTGGGTGGTTCGTCATTTATTAATTAATAAACATTCCAGGATTCTCCCTTTTTAAAATTGTTAATTATTTCACTCTTTTCGTTGTGAATAATATTGTCACGTGTTCCAATTAAGTTTTTAAACGTTTATATTATCTGATTTTTAAATTTTATTTCAATGGTGCACAGAATACACCAAAAATAAATTGAGTTGGCTTGCCTAATTAATCGAACTAATCAGTTGAAGCTAAAACACCAGTTATTAAATGAGATAATGGGCCTGATTCTTGAAAGTTGTTGTTGTTGCCGTGAAATATGCGTTGCAATGCGACTTTTTCCAATCGTGAAATTCAAACGTCAAATGTGGAGATGGCAAAGTTGATCATTTGTATGCATTTTATTTCATTCGAAAATCCATTTGAAGGGATTTTCGAAAATAGAAACGCTGCGTTTGCGATACTTTAGCTGTCAAATGCCTTTTTATTTATATTTTTTCATATTTAATATAAATAATTGATAATTTAATTAAATTTAATAATTCTCGTTCCATTTTTTATATGTGATTGCGTGTTTAATGTGCGGGAATAGACAAAAATTGTTTTTGTGGTGAAAATTAGTGCAGTTAGTGAAATATTTGTGTATGTTCATGGTCAGTACTTTGTTCCTTTATTTTAAACATTTTATTAAAATAATAAATAAAACTGTATTAAAATAAAGATAACAATAGTAAATTTTTAATTCGACTTAGCGATCTATGGTTATGTACACAGATGAATCTGTGTACTGAATTTTTAAGTATATAGTGATGCGTTAATATATGACGTTCATCTCTATTACTTATATATGTAGTCGAGTGTCATGTTTTATTTGATATGATGCACAAATATTAGTGAAAATCATATATACAGACTACTCTATTTATGAGTATATTTTGAATGGGCTAAAGCTATAATTCGGCTAAAACCCGTATTAGTTGGAAATCGTACATTTATATATATGGATGTAATTACTATTTGTTTCGGAACTGATATGAGAAAGAAAAAGACCGAACTTAGTAGTACTAATACCAAAAATATACGATCAACAAATAGAATTGAAAAATTCTATTAATCTAAAAAAGATAACAATGTTCTATAAGTATCAATGACCAATTTCAGTCGATATGTTCAGTCAAATAAGTTCAATATCATTGGAAAAAAAATGATACAAAAAGGTAAACAAAATTTTAATGGACGGGTAGTAAAATTGTTTCCAAATAATTGACACGGGCAAAAGAATTTCACGGCTAAATCAATTTCACGGCAACAATATCAAGTGGTGAATCACCACCAATAAATGTGCGTATATAAATAATATTATTTTGAAAGTCACTGACTCTGAACAAGTAAAAGAAGACGAAAGTAATTTTTTTGTTACTTTTGCTATGATATTTGCAATATTTTTTCTATATTTCAATAATTTTATTTATTTAGTTAATGTCAAAAATTAAGAATAAGAGTATAAATATAGGTATGAAATCTTATTAAAAAAAAAATTGACTTAACTAAAAAAATTTCTACAAAATAAAGGCACAATAATGACCTTGGTTGTTATACATAGATTTGTTTTAAATAAGTCATTTAGAAAATTCTATTTCTAAAAATCTTGTCAGCATATTAATGTTTGAAAAAATGAACGATTTTCAAGGATATTATTTTCATCTGCAAAATTTTCCACACTGTCCCCAAAATCTCTTCATGTATAACAGAAAAAAAAATGATAAAACTTTAGCGAAAGAAAAATTACGTGAAATTTATTTTCCAGCTCACATTTTAGACATTAAACATTTTATTCAAGCACAGTGGCGTTTCATAATGAAAGTGTTTTCTTGGTTTTTTTTTTTTTGTCTTTTTATACTTGTAAAGTCATTAGAAAATCTTCGAGCACGTATTAATCTATTAAATTTAAAAAAAATTATGAAAAATTAATCCAACACTGACTGAATGAATTGTTATTTTTCTTATACAGAATATAAAATTACTCAATTGTTATATAAATAGCTGCTACATACATATACACCTGCTTGATATACTTGTTTCTAATATGATTTAATATGAAAAAAGCGTAAAAGCCAAAATATAAAGTTTTTGAAAACTTTTTGCTATCATGGTGTCTCTAAATACTGTATAAATATTCTCAAATTCTACTATAAACACAATACACTTAGCACGATAGGTGGCGTGCCTAACATATCTTAAAGAAATTTTCATTTTTATACATACATATATACATACCTTTATATCTTGGAAAAGAAAATATTTAAATTTTCCATGAAAAATGATAAAATATTGGTTTAAGGTTGAGATAACACTGCCGTATATTTGCTACTGTAAATTTATGTTTTTACATTCATAGAATATTAGTATTTTCTTTTTACTAATTTATTTTGATGTAGAATTACATGTCTGCCATTGAAGAGAAAACTGGTAGCTGGTGCGGTGTTATTACCTTTGCTGGCAATTTTCTTTTGAAATATGATTTGTACATCAGTTTGGTATATGGTGTGGTGTATGTTCATGTATATATGTATGTACACTGTAAAAACAAATATATAGACAGTAAACTTTAATCAAGCCATAAATTTGTAATTTTAACGAAATAAATATGTTAACAGTGAAAAAATAATTTATACATGGTATTATTATCGACAAAGTAAAATCTATATTTATAGGTAAATTTTCAATCATATCCTTAAAAAAATTTGATTTGACCAAATATATAATCTTCCGCTGTAAGGAACGCCTGGCTCTCGGCCGTCACTTACAATTTTATTTTAAATTAATTAAATTTACCTTAATACTTTTTTTTTAAAACGTGGATGGGAAGTCTGATATTGTGGATCCTTTATTTCACTGATCTTTTAATTTGTTTAATTCACTAAACATAAAATTTTTTAATTTAGGCTTACGTAAATTATTTATATGATATTTTGTTTTAGTTTTTTATCATTTTAATTTAGATTTAATTTCGGCTTCATTAAGTGCGCACTTTTACGTTTTTATTTTACACGATCGTTTTAAAATGCGCGACCATCCGCTTTGATGGTCGGATCAGACTTACTCTATTCGTTGACAACGGTTACTTCGCCCTCGGACCAATTGTCGGTAGGGAAATTTTAAGCGGAAGAAAGGATATTTTTAAATTATGGAAATTAGGATAGTGGATTAATTTAATCAAAATAAGTTAAACAAAAATGCGGGAAATTT
>JANSTT010023036.1:0-40763 GCA_026745375.1 Platyura marginata | reverse complement strand
AATAATAATCATAATTTATTTAGTCTATTTATTGTTATCAACGGTTTGACATCGGTTTCGCATCGAGTTGTCAGAGAACGCGTACATTTATTATGATATCATTAGTGTTTTTGTTTGTCTAAAATCTAAATATTTTTAATTCAAATTATGTATCTCCATCAGGGCAATAAAAAAACTAATTGGTTTACGTAAGACTAAATTTATTAAATAATATATTTATGTATATATTATATATAGTGGATAGACAATAGATTGTTGTTGTTGTTTTTTTTTTTTTTGTTAAACCATTTACATTTACAATATAATCTCTATACTTGGTGTACCTAAATAGCATCAAATATTTGGAGAGAATTGCATATGTCATAAAAAATACATTTTGTATGTATCATTCATGGATATGGCCTTCATTTCACGTTGTTTACCAATGTTTTTTAACAAAAATATTTTACCCGGTCTATATAAAACAAGTGATATTGCATATTTGCCGCGCCCGCTATTGCAATTATTATTATTATTATTATTTTTTTAATTCATAATTATCGATATTTAATAATTTATTGAAGTTTGTGAATTTATACAATTACAAATTATTATTATTCACACGCACACTTTAATTTTATTTATAGACGCAGAAAACATCTTATAAATTTCGACATAAACAGAATCTCTGCAGCGTAAAAAAATGGTTTTTTTTTTTTTTAATATAAACTTATTAGTACACCCATGTGTCTGCTGTCTAATGCACACTATTGAGTACAATCGTCAATATTATTATAGAATTTATTCGATTTTTTAAGTACTATAGTATATGTAGAAGATTTGAATTTTTTTTTTTTGTTTTTTTTTCTTTACCGCCTTAAATTCAAAAGGATCATTTATTCCTACTTTCTTGTACATAATTTGTATAAAATATGTAATAAATTGACAAATATGTAGGCACGGCGGGGTTAGTAGAGAAATATTGAATAAATATCGGTTGATTATTATATTAAAGTATATGTCGAGGTACCTTGAATATTAAATATTTAATGTTGACTGGAATTATTATTATTAAGATGTAATTTGTTCTATATGATTGTGTGTGTTAGAAACATGTGCAAGATGTTCAAGTGTCAGTCACACCGCGCAAAAAAAAACGTAATATTAAATAAATACGTTTTGGCAATCGGACAAATAATAATACAACTGAAGATTTATCAAAAAAAAATAAAAAATATTATACTTTTTTTGTATGGTATTTTTGTTTTCATTATTTTTTTATTTTGAATGTGTTTTATTTTTTTCTTTGACTAGTTTTCTGCGTAAATTTTTTCGATTAGGGTTTTTGTTTTTTTTGGCAATTTTATCTATTTTTCTGGTATTTCCCACAGAACTACTTTATAAGAGAGTGGAATAAAAAAAAAAAATAATAGACATGATTTACGACTTTAACCTATCTCACACAGAAAATGAAATCGAAACTGAACTGAAAACCGAAAACTTAATTTAACTGCTATTTGTTATCGAACTGAATCGAAATAATCAATTTTCTTATTGAGAATATTCTTCGAATGGAAAATTTTCTTATTTTAAGTAAATTTAAAATTAATTTCTGATAATAAAAAATAAAATGCGATTTGAGATTTTTTTTTCTCTACTGTCAAATTTTTGCCAAATTTCTAATCCTCGCTAGATAATTGTTTTTTATGAATTTTTGTTCGGATACGGAAGCACTCATTCCATCTCATATTAGAAGAATTCGTGTCTGATGCATATGAATGTAAAAATTAACTTATATAAAATCAAAATTGAACGAATCTTCTGCAAAAAAATTTTCTAAAATAACACCAGCTTTGTTTTTCTATATAATATCAAATACAGTGGCGAAGCGTGAACAATTCCACCCGAAAGACAATTTTTAATTGGCATTATATGAGAACGCGTGATTTAATTGATACGTAAAATCTATTTGGATTCCGAAAACTTTTTTTTATTTGATAATTATTCTTAAAACTATTTATTAGGGATTATTTTAAAACGAGGTAGACAATTGTCTTATTTGTCTATTAGGTACACCCCTGATCAAAAGGATCCCTGTTCCTCTTATGTTTTTATTTCGTTATTTGTTTCCTCCTATTTTTAAAAATGGAAGACAAACACTATTTGTATGATTTGATTAAAAAACATAATTTTGGTTTCACTCTCTTGTTTTGACGATGGAATCCTTTACCACCTGCTCTCCGATCGAAAAACTTTGTTGAAATGTTGGTTCCAAGAGATTCGATCCAATTCGATTGTTAAATTTGAAATTTAGGTGTTTTCTAGTTGTTGTAAACCCTGGTCTACCATTCTAGAAAAACAATGAATCTTAGAATGGTTGCCCAAAGCGTTATCACGGATTTTCTACATGTACGCCTGACGGCTTCCAAGCGTCTATAGTTTCTTCCTCGAATTATTTGAGCAAATGTTCAGTCTTTTTTTCTGTTCTGTCAACACATTTATCCTGTGTGTATGCGCAGTTGTGACACAAACGCTATTTATGATATCTTATGAACAATATTTGATTACAGAAAATGCTTCCATGCTGCTTACTACTATTTAGATGATGCACCATGTCAAGGGCCAACATCATTACTAATCGATTGGGAGGCACCAGTTGAAGTTAGCGGTGAACTACGAACTGCTATACCTGTTCATGAATTTTCTAAACATGTGGCCGAACTGCATGCTGATGGTGATATTGGATTTAGCAAAGAGTATGAGGCAATACAAAATGAATGTATAATTGAGGAGTTTGCATCGGAACACTCTCAACATCCAGACAACAAGGGAAAAAATCGCTATTTAAATATTATTGCTTGTATGTGTCTTATTGTTTTGGCTTAAATTTTTTTCTTATTTTTTTTTTTTTCTTTTTAGATGACCATAGTCGTGTACATTTACGTCCAACACCTGGTCAAAAGAAAACTTTAGATTATATTAATGCTAATTTTATTGATGGATATGAAAAGGCTAGGGCATTTATTGGAACCCAAGGTCCATTGCCCGGTACATTTGATTGTTTCTGGCGAATGATTTGGGAGCAAAAAGTAGCAATTATAGTTATGATTACAAATTTAGTGGAACGTGGTCGACGAAAATGTGATATGTATTGGCCAAAGGATGGAACCGAAACGTATGGTGTGATTCAAGTGAAATTTTTACAAGAAAATGTGATGGCTACCTATACAGTAAGAACATTTCAAATAAAACATTTGAAGCTCAAGAAAAAGAAACAAATTAGCGAAAAATTAGTGTATCAATATCATTATACAAATTGGCCCGATCATGGTACACCCGATCATCCGTTGCCGGTATTAAATTTTGTGAAAAAATCATCGGACGCTAATCCACGAGATGCTGGACCGATAGTGGTACATTGTAGTGCTGGCGTTGGACGTACGGGCACATATATTGTGTTAGATGCGATGCTTAAGCAAATTGAGCAAAAAAATGTAGTTAACGTTTTTGGATTTTTACGTCACATACGAGCCCAACGAAATTTTTTGGTTCAAACGGAGGAACAGTATATTTTCATTCATGATGCATTAGTAGAAGCAATTTCCAGTGGAGAAACAAATATAAAGGCAGACATAATTATGGACATTAAAGATGACAATGATTTATTGGATTTGCAATTTAAATTGATAACACAATTTCAAGCGAAAGATGTTCATATGGCATCCTCTCTAAAGCCGGTTAATTTAGTTAAAAATAGATGTAATATAGTGCCGCTTGAAGGAAGCCGTGTACATTTAACGCCAAAACCCGGTGAAGAAGGCAGTGACTATATAAATGCCACTTGGCTGCAAGGTTTGTTTCATTATAATATATATTTTCTCGAGCCGAATGCCAAATTTTTCGATTTTCTATGATCACTAATGTAGGCTTTAGACGTCTCCGAGATTTTATTGTCACACAGCATCCATTAAATTCTACAATTAAAGATTTCTGGCAAATGGTCTGGGACCATAATGCACAGACAATTGTGCTACTCACCTCATTGGACGATGCGGTATGTAATTTCAATATTAATTTTATCAATTTATTAATAACAAAACAATTTTTTCCGTTTTCTTAGTCATTTCCTCAATTTTGGCCTGATGATACAAAAATCATTGAAAGTGAATACTATAGAGTTAAATATATTTCGAAAATCAACAAATGTGATTATATATGTCGTGATTTTGTCATTCAATCCATTCAAGATGATTATGAGCTAAATGTACGGATGTTACATTGCCCTAGCTGGCCAGAATTAGGTCATCCAACTGGTGTTTTTGATTTTATACTTGATGTGCATCAACGTGGCAACGAATACAAAAATGGGCCTGTTGTCATTGTCGATAAGTAAGTAGTTTTTGTTATAAATTTATTATATACATTGATAGATATACAAAAGAAGAGTGCCCCATTGTACATTATCTCAATTGATATGACAAGCTCTTATTTGTGAAGAAATGCCACTTGGAAGCGGAAACCTTTTCAATGATCGCTATTTTACCGACATTTTTCCCATTTTCGAGATATTGCCAATATTAGACCGTTTTTAAGTACAATCCAACCACCCACCCTCAGATTCAAATCAACATACCAAAGAAAAACATTTTGTGTTTCGTTCCAGTCGATCGCAGACGCAATACCTTCTGCACCATAATCCATCACTCTATTCACTGAGTCATTTGAGCTCAAATAGTTTCATTTAAAATGTCGCTTGGTCTTCAGTCAAATTGTTCTTCAACAATTTTGTATATTCTATCAAAGGATATTTTAGTTTCATTTTATTTGAATTCAAAGTTGATTTTTACTGAAAATCCGTGGGATAACGGAAAAATTTTCCATCAAACCTTTTTTTATGATCGAATGGGTCTCATTGTTAAAGTAACAAAAGATCGATAAAATACCTAATTTGTTACTGGTAAAAAATGTAAATGTTACACAACGAAAATCAAGTTACATTTGCTACATGTATTTGGTACCAAAATTGGTACGTATTTTTCAACCTAATGGTTGTCGCCAATTCGCCATCCTGAAATATTTCGGAACAATTTTGAATATGTCTCGTGATGGGGTTATTTCATGTATCTGTCAAACTGAATTGGACGAAATCGTATTAATTTACTATATTTGTTACATTTGTTACATTTATTACCAACTTGTTACCAAGATTGGATAACTAATGTAACAAATTCGATAAAAAATGTTACTTAAACAACCCTGAATCTACGTCGTCGTCTTCGATCCGTTCTTACGCAGTGAAGTGACCTTTCGACACTTATAAAAAAAATATTGAATACTCTCCTTGCACATCCTTTTTTGTGACATCATAAACTAGAAGATAGTAATTTGATTCGTTTATTTTATTTGTCTGATTAATATAAATCTAAGGGCCGCGGCACCCACCAACACCAGAGTTACCAGATTTGATATGAGAAAATGGAACTTTTTTTTTATCTAAATTATGTTTTTCATGTTGCCATGTGTCGAAATGTTTTGGCGGGAAACTTTCAAAGTATTAAATAAGTTCACTTCAGAACATCCTTGTTGAAAGGGCTTTGCACGCCAATGTCTATTATGTAATTAGATAATTCAAATTTTTTTTTTCGCCTTTTCGTCGATGTGTTTAGGGAGACTTTTTTGTTGTTGTTACAATTTGAACTACAGTTCGACAACGAACGAACAAAGTTTATCGATTTTGGATAATTTCAAAATATTTTTATTTTTTTTTTTCTAGATATGGTGCTGCCTCAGCATGTACATTTTGTATAATCACCTCACAAGCAATGCAAATTGAATACGATAGCACAACAAACATCTATACCTATGCAAAACTTTACCATAATAAACGGCCAGGTGTCTGGAATTCTGTTAATGATCTTAAACAAATTTATAGATTACTATCATATTTACCATCGGATTTATCGTTACTGAAATGTACCGAAATTCGAACCGAATTAGATGATATAACAACAGTAACGCCAGATTTATACAGTAAGATATGTAGCAATGGTAATATTAGTTCAAGTTTAAATACAAATACAAATGGTGGTGCAGTTGTTACGAAAATTAACAGTGAGGAAAATGATGAATTTTCGGTTGTTGTCACTGAATCGGATAATATAAATGTATAAAATAATAATAACAACAACAACAACAACAAAATATTGATGCAGTAGAGAGTTTAACAAACAAAACAAAAAAAAAACAACACACAAAAATTTCTTCTTTTTTTCTATAAATGCTGAGTGTAGATGTTACTTTAAGACACTAAAGTGAAATACTCTACTTTTAAAAGACTGGTTTTCTACGTTTTTATAATATTAAAATATTTAAAATGAAAAAGAAAAAGTGATTTTACAATTAGTTTATTATACATAAAATTATTTAGTTTAGAAATTTTTATTTTTTTTTTTTTTTTCAAGTGCATTCGTAAATTATGCATTGTTGATATTGATCTATATTTTGAAATTATTTATTATAAATTAATTATTCCGAAAATAGAATTTAGTCCGCAACTAGTATTTCACACAGCATTTAGAGACACAACATTGAATAATTAACGATTGAAGCGCCCGATCAATTTCGAATTAAATGAGTAAATATCGTGTAATAACCGTCAAAATATTACTAATTATTATTCGACTTTGTAACGATATTGTTGCGCGTGCTATATACTAACTATACGAGCTATACAAATGTCAATTTTGACAGTATTTGGTCCTCCATTTCGGGTTCACAAATTCAATAAATTGAAAAAATGTCAACTTGGAAACGATTTTAGTACAATTTCAATCAATATTCTGAAAAACGAATTATTTTCGTTTTAATTTTGTGCTCGGTGAATTAAAATGATTGTGAGATCCAAAATCGAATAGTGTACTTACACCGACACTTTTAAACAAACCACTAACACCAAGAAATGTGTTGAAAAAGGCCATTTTTAATTTTTTTTTTGGAAAATTAATTCAAATCCCACCGTGAGTCTTTCAAAACTATCGCTTATTAGAGTGGTTAACTGGTGTAAAAACTACCACCACCAATTAGAAAACATATCTACACTATAGGTCTGTGTAAATAGCACAATTAATTGGTGAAAACAAATTTCAGTAACGTTTACTGTTAACTGGGGGGATGAAATACCACAACCACCAATGGATCAAACGTATTCTCTTGGACTGCACAAATGCCCACAACCAATTAACGAGACGTATTTTAATATGGCTCATTAACTCTGAGGGGCTTACTCTTGAAAACAATACGAGCGTATTTGTGTCGTTTATCGTTTTTATTCTACTTTCGCAATAACATCGTTAACGATGTAAATACGCCTGCTGAACTGCGGTCGAATACGCCTCTTCACTTAAAACAATGGCGCCTTTGACATTTGGTGAATTGTTGCAGTGGAAGTGGTTAAAGAAACAATACGCCTAAACGACTATCGTTAGTAAGTCCACTAGGATAATGTCTAGATATATGAATTATGTTTAGCATCTACGACGTGGACGTGGACGACCATGTTGCTCTCATATATACAAGAATGTTCTGAAATCTATTGGTACAAAAAAACCGAGAAAATATTAATTAAGTTTACATTTCGCGGGTCAATAATTTTCTTTAAATCCTTTTTATCATGCTGATTTCGTAGAGATAAAATGATAAAAAATATGATCAAGCTTTTTGTCTTGTAGCCTTATAGCCTTAGTCAGGGATTCAGAAGAAGGCAGGTCCCAATAAATGCAATCGTATTGGTTTAGTGTGGATCGATAAAATACAAAAATCATATACATCCTTAGCCATGAATACATTTCCGTTCCCAATCTAATCTGATTTGAGTGGGAACTACATATTTTCCTGTTGCATTTTTTAATATTTGGCTTCAGATCACACGTTATTGCGTATAATTTTTTAGTTCGATCTCCCCTAGACTGGGTTTAGAGAGAGTTTTAAATCACACATGCAATACTAAAAAAAAAACCTCACACATAAAAGAACTGAATGGCATCGAAACGACTGCGGGTACTTTGTGATTTAATGTATATAAACTGATTTGTATCATTCATCCCGTTGCAAGTTATGGACAGGCATGCGTTAGATTTATCCTCATCTAAATTCAGTTTATATTATGGCCATTTTGTTATAGCATATTATGTTCTAGAATCTAGAATGTAGATTCTTTTGAAGCGTGCGTAAACATTAATTGCTTAGACTAAATTCTAAATATAGGATAATTGTCAAATTCAATCCTATTATGTATTATGAATAATATACGATGAAAAGAATAATATTATTTAATATGTAGGTGTGTATCATTGTCATTATAATTTTTTTTTTGTTCTTTTTCTTGAAATCATTTAAATATATTTGTCTCAAGATGAAATTTGGTGCCTACCTTATAAGCAGCAAGAAACTATGTATATTACAGACATTTTTTTAATAATTTTTTTTACATGTTGCTATTTAATTAATGTACAGAGGATGGTGCCTCACAAAAGTAAACGGACAATTATGCAAAAAATACTGTCCCAAAGTTAATATCATCACTACTAGAATCGATTTTACCAGAACTTTGAATGTAACTTTTAAATTTTGGTGTGCCATTTACGATAAAAAAATAATTTGGATTCATGTGAAGCTACGAAAATTCTAAATAAGCAATAAGGTGACACTGGATCCATATTCTTTTTTTTTTTGAATTTTATAGACGCCAACTTTAAATTAAAGTCACTTTAGAATCGTCCACTTAATTTCGATGAATGGCTGGTTGTAAAGCTAAGATTTTTTGTATTTTTTTTTTTTAGAAAATTGCTATCTAATCTGTTATGATTCTTTTGTGATGTCTATAGCCAGTGGCAAAACTTGACTTATCTTGTATGCGTTAAATGTAGACACTCATACTATTAAGTTGTGTATCTTATTACTTATGGAGGCTATTCCTTTGATTAGGCTACGGTATAGAAGAAAAAATAAAAATAATTCACAATTATACAGCGGCACCGCTTCAAGTAAAGCAAAGAAGACAAATATTTATCAAATTTATTATTGACAGTGTCTGTTTTAAATGAATTTTCATTTTCATGTATTGGATTAAATTTATCTCTATAACAGTGGCGGCTCGTGAGATTTATTGATCCCATCATTATGGAACTATTTTTTAAACAAAAAAAAAAAAACTTACGTCATGGAAGAAAATGAAAAAAAAATTATCGTTCGCCGAACATCTTGACCGTTTTCTTCGGCGGTTCTTGAACCTTGTTTTCTACTTTAAGATATGGTAATGTATTTGGTTTTGCGGCTCCGTTTGATGTTGATGCCATCGTCGGTGTATAATTCTCACGAGCCGCCCGCCACTGCTACATTTATGTAAATTTTTGGTATATTCAGTTGAAAAATGAAATTTGTTCTTAAATTTCAATTGACACCATTTGCTAAATGTAAGATAAACTAGCTAGCATACCAGGTACGAAGCGTACATTTTCTCAAAGAAGGAAATATAATTACATTTTGTTTTTATTTTTAAATACCGCATGAGGTTATTAATTGTTTTCTATAAAATAACAAACGAATCTAAAGAAATACTATCAAAACGTTTGGCTGGATAAGTTCCTACCAAAAATAATTGGGTTTATGGAATTTAATCTGATAAAAATTGGAGTGTGAGAGTGAGAGTCATGAGTTTTTTTGTATATATTAAACACGGTATACTATAGATATAGGAAAGCTTTGCCTCTAGTTATAGCTGCATAAATAAAAATAATAATAAAAAAAAACTTGTAGTTCTTAGTAAAGTTTATTGATTTGCCATATCTAAAGCAAAAATCGATTCCATAAAGTACGATAATTTCTAAGAAAAAATATAAACTCCAAACAAAAGCAATTTGGTTTACATTATTATCATAGAGTTTACTTTTCTGACACCATGTACTCGTACATAAGTGCTTTAAATATGTTTATTTCTGCTAGCGTCCGCATATAATATTAATTTTGTCTATTAGTGTCTTCCATTTTGTATTACCAATTTTTGAGCATATAAGTTTTTTTGATTTTTTTTTTTTTTTTTTAATTTATTTATGAAGCAATATAAATTGATTTTTTAGCATATATTACATAATAATCATAATAAATATGAGTGCATAATGTAGATTAAATTTTTTAAAATAATTTATTTACATCAAATATACAAAAAATATTTGTTAAACGAATTTTTAATTTATCAAAATTGTATTTATTAATTTAAAACAAAACAAATAAAGGAGAAAAAAAAATCCCTAATTTCGATAATTAAAATTAAACAAAAAAATAAAAAAATAAATGAAATTGCAAATTAATGAAGAGAAAATAGTATTGTAGATTTATAAAAGATCAATTTAACTATGTATTTAGTACCTACACATATATTTTATTTAAAATGAAGTAAACAAAAAGGATAAGAAATAAAATGTATATTGTAAGAAAATGGAGAGTATAATTTATATATTATATATATAAATGAATGAGAAAGTAAATGTTTAACATAGATTTTAATAATAATCATCACATTGTACGAAATAATGGATGTATTACGAAAGCCATTAAGCACACAATCACACATTCACACACTAATTGTAACACAACCGGTTTTTTTTCAGTGTAGTGTTTTTTTTTTTTATATATATATTATTTATTATTAATTGACAAAAGAAAAAATACAAAATGTTACTACTATTTCATTTCCAGAAGATAACAGACTTAAAATACAATGTGACTCTGTATAAATAAAAGCACATACCCACTACACATAATCTAAGTACCTAACCTACCTATTTACAGGAAATAATTTATTTTCTAAAATTATTCTTGTGTATTTTATTTGCTTTGGTATGACTTGATAGACTCTATGTACATTACATTAACATTATATAATAGGTTTAAGTTAATTTTTAGCTTATCACACTTTAAATTCTCTAAAACAAACAAAAAAAAAATTTAATTAATTTTTTTTTTTTTACTTTTACATCACACGCATCTCTTTATTGTGTGACCTTCTATCTATGTATCTCCTATAAGGACTTTACAGTGGTGGAATTATTTATTGCAACACCATCTCTATTATTTATTATTTATGTTCCAAAATGAATGAATGAAAATTTGAATAGATGTCTCAATTGTAAATGCCATATTACATCTGACAAGTACTCCATATCTTAGAGAGTTATACTAAAAAATTTTCAGACAGATCTATCATATAATTCAGTTTTAACAGCCATTCTTTGTTTTTTTTTTTTTGCAAAAATGGAATCAAATGAATTTCGTCTGTTGATTACCGTTTTTTTTTTGGGATGCACGCGGCATATTCAACATCGATTATCTTGAAAAGGAAAAAACAATCAACGGACCATATTTATGCAGACTTATTGGACCGTTTCAACGACGTTTTATAGGAAAAATGACCGTATTTGGCGGTCAAGACAATACACGTTATGTAGCGTAGTAACCATGGCTAACTTCTATGAATTGGGTTACGAATTGCTTTCGGCATCCACCATTTTCTCCAGATTGAGCCAATTGCGATTATTTTCTGTTTCCAAACCTGAAGAAATGGCTCGTTGGAAAGAAATTCGGCTCTAATGATGACGTTATCCTTGCAACAAACGTCTATTTTGAAGGATTAGAGAAATGTATCGGAAAATTGGAAAAAAAGGGATCGGAAAATTGGAAAAACATTGAACTAAATGTATCGAGCTAAATGATTGCACCATATTACAAATATATTTCATCGTTCGTTGTTTGACTGTTGAGCGCTAAATACGTCTTTTGTGCATAATGGCTAAGGGAGTGGAAATATCGTCTGAAGATCTAAAAGTGTTGAGGTTGCTTTATCTGTACAAGGTTTAACCCTTTCGCGGACGCAAGAATTTCATCACCATCACCGTCGCCATCACTGCAATTGCAGTTAGCGTCCGCGAAAGTGTTAAATACAAGGAATTGGTTTTCATCATTCGACAAAATCACGACTACTTAAAAAATTCTAAGAAAATGGCAATTCCGATCGCATACCCTGGAAGAGGTAAAGCAGCTGACCGAATTCTGAAGAGGATGACTCTCAGAGATCGTTTTTCATCAAAATGCAGAGAAAAAAAGGTGTTGCAATAAATATTTCCACCACTGTATTTTTTTTTTGTTTCTTTTAATGGACATCATCGAAATTTGTAATAATCAAAATGAAACTCTGTGTTAATATACCCTTCTATTGAGAATCCCTCCCCCTTAAAACCGAACAGATATGAGATTTCATTGGCAACCCTAAGATATGTACATAAATGTTCAAGATGTGTATTATAAAATGGATTTTAGTTGTATATAGAGGCTTTTCGTTTAGAGATATTGAATCGTTCGGGTCGTTGTTACGTTGAAGATAAATATAAAGTCGGGAAAATTTGGGGCCCCAAAAATTCATCCTGGTTCATCCTGAAAAATTGCCATTTTTAACACGAAGTCATTTTAAGGTAGTCATAACGTATGAGACACTCCTATTATTTTCTTAAAATATATCCTTTATTCATACATGTCAACTCTGTAGCTCCAATTTTCAAGATGGTTTTCATACAAAATTTTATTTTGAGAAAAAAAAATTGATTTCCCCCCAATAACTTTGGAATTAGTGACTTTTAATTACATTTCGTTTGTGGACGCAAACTCTCTCCTTCTCTCTGGTGGTCTCCCATACAAATGTCAATTTTCTAATTAAATTAAACGAAGGCCCTGACCATGGAGACTGGAGACCATAGTTAGTTAGTTAGTAGTGGCGCCTCGCAGAGACCAATTAGGTAAGGTCCATAGCGTTACCACTTGCATATCCCTATGTCGCTTAGATTTGGAGACCATGAATTACTTGATGAATTACGTTAGCGAAAGTCAAATCGTTTCGAAATGTAATATGGCCGACTATGAATTACATATGTATCGAAAATTTCGACAGAAGAAACTTCAAGTATTTATGTGTCGACAAAACCTCTCCCCTGACGTATACTAAAGGAGCTCAGTAAGAAATATTTTACCAGACAAACATTGTAGCCCCTCTCTATCTAGTTCATAGTTCCCATTTTTTTGGTCTATGTGGGAGTTACCTACGGTTATCTAAACTATATCTAAGCAAGGAATCAATTAATCGAGCTCCCTTGTAAAAAAAATCATGACATGGTGCTAAGAAGCAGTGTCTAGAAGGGAATAGAGAATAAGAATCCAAAATTAAAAATACTATACGAAATTGTTTTGATTTGAGGTTTCATTTCGTAGTAATAGCAGAGTATTTATCGAACTACATACTAAATTTTTTTTCTTTTTTTCGAAGAAATCAAACCTAATGTCCGGCTATCAATTCGTGCATCCATCTATCCATCGTTATACAGCAGTGGCGTAACGTCTAATAGACAAATAAGACAATGTTTACCCAGTTTTGGAATAATTCATAATTCCTTTAAATAAGACTAAGTATTGTTTTTTTATATGATTCAGACGTTCATGACTCGTACAAACGTTTTTTCGGTCTTTCTTTTGTGCGAGTTCCGTTTTTTATTTTGACGATTTTTGCGATCCTGTTGGTCTTACTGCTAACGTGCTCCCGCCATTACCGTCTTCGTTGTCGTAATCAAATAAAAAAAAAATGTTTTGAGTATATTTAATTCAAAACACGATTAAATTGTCCTTTTGAAAATATAATTTGCCAAAACGATACAAAAATTAAAATTGTCCAACGTTTCGTCACTACTCGTCGTTACACTAATTACCCAACTAATCCGAACAGAATTTTGCTCTCAAAATCCGAAGTACATTTATGTATTGATTGAGTGAGATATGAAATAAAATATGCACACAACGTCCGGTGCAGCAGTATGGGAGGATAAAAAATCCCCCATTTTCATAAAATCAAAAATCGGTCGGTACAACACTTTTGGCCACTTTTATATGTAAAAAAAAAATATTGGCCCTTTTTTCTCGTTGTTTTACGTCTCGCTTGCCAATAAAACCGGTTTGTTGGCCCAAACTGTAATAACCCGGTCAATGGCTCTGAAAAAGAGCAAAACAATCATTTTACTCTTTGAGAACTGTCAAGAAATTCGAATTACAATGCACAACTTGTCCAAGCACTTCTCTTCCAAGAGAAATAATGGCGGCAATTTTTTTTTTAAACTGAATCGTACTTTTTGTGCTTAAGGTTCCTCTAGTAATCTAGTTCTTTGGATTGAACTATCCTTATTATAAATTACGTCTTTCAAATATGGTTCCTTTCGCATTCTGGTTTAATATGAACTATGAACGGGAAGCTACCGCCATTTTATAGTTTTGATATTTGATTAGATGCACGAATGATCCTTCTTCCTCAAACGTACACCACTACACTATCAGTGAGCAGAACATCACAATATATTTACACAAGAATGCGTTTTTCGATAAAACATTATTAATTATTATTATTATTAAGTTGGCTTCGTTTATACAGTTCTATTATGAAATAATAAATAAATTTATGTAAAAAATAGTAAAAAAAAACATCCATCAAAAAAAAAAAAAAAGAACAAAAATATAAAAAATAGATTTTTTTATAAAAAATAACACTGCATTAATGCTGCCATAGTTATATATTATTATTATTATTATTATTCAATAACAACAACAAAAACTAAAAAAATGAAAAAAATAAACGAAAAGACAAAACAATAGATTTATAAATATTCCATTAATACATTTTCCGATAACAATTATTTTATAAATTCAATTTGTTAAGATGAACACTAGTCCATTAAATTAGACATTTGAAATGTATTATTATTAGCCAATCATATTGATTAAAAAAAAAAGAAAAAATTAAATAAAAAACAAAAAAACATTTTAAAAAATCGATATAAATACAAATCCTATATTTTTATGTTAATCCATTTTAATATTAATTATTATGTAATATCATAGTATGATTGTACATGTACATGTTATTTATAAGAGATATACAGATACATATATCTGCTTTTTAAGTAATTTGTCTTTTATTTCTATATGTAAGTGTGCAATTTAAACAGTGGCGACTCGTGAGAACAAAATTAACACTAAACGTAGCGTACATTTTTTTATATATCTATTTTTACTAAAAGCGTTCAAAAAACCGCTCACAGTAGATTACTGTGGAGTTCATAAGATTTCTAACAAAAACGAAAGAAGAGCAGAGATAGATGTTGAAAAATTAAGTACATATCTATTTATAGGAAAAGTCATAATGTAAGTTGAGGAAAAGTGGCCATTACACGACTCTGGTTACGTTTAGTGTTAAGGTCATTTCTGAAACTTTGAATTTTTATATAGATTTTAAATTTTCCGTACTTTTTGTCGAATAAAATTTTTTTGGAAAAACTCACCTTTCGCAGCATAATTCGTAAATTTTTAATTTTTAGAAAATGTTAATCTATTGACGTCGAAGCGGTGTAGGTGCATATTTAGATCCTGTGTTTTCTTCCCGTTTTGGCCATTTTTCATCATAACAATATTGGTAGTAAGTATCGTTCGTCAGCTCGCTAGAATCGAAAACGATACGTGGCGTTCTTGTGTCGTTTATCATTTTTTTCCACTTTAGCAATAGGATCGTTCACGACGTAAATACACCTTCTGAACTATGGTCGAATACGCCTCTACACATAAAACAATGGCGGATTTGATATTTGATGACTATCCCTCTGGAGTTCACAAGCAGTTTGTTATTGTAAATAAATAAAACACCCCACCGTTTCGATCACCTCCCATACAATTTTGTTTCCTTTCATTTGTTATATACATTTTGAAAAAAAATTAATTTTTTTACGATACACAAGCGGAAATTGTTTAGTCCTAATTGGCAGCCTTTTTCTTTTAAACTGTTGGTCCCCTATTTAATATTTTTCTAAGAGACAACTGTTAAAGACTCTCCCCAAATATATTTTCATATTCTCTGTCCGTAACAGCCGGCGGTGGTCCAAAACGACTATTTTCCTCAGAATTAATTACCAAGCGGCATTTGTTCTATTTAGTGAGTCCCAAAGTAAAATTGTCCATTCAACACACACAGAGAGCAAATATCCACGGTCAAATATCGGCTAAACTTAAAAGAATTCTTGTTGACGTACAAAAAACAAAAATGTACTAGGATTTCGTTGAGAATGTTTGGATATTTCCTACCATATGTTCTGGCAAATGGACAAAAAGAGATCGTAAAAAGACGTACAATTAGTGTTCCCTTCAATTTGTTCGTCATCTCAAATTGGAAGTAATGTCCAAATCAACAAAACAAAACAAAATGAATTTTCTCTTTTTTGCTCCCTCACTTCATGTCACAATTACCACGTTTACATAGATAGTTGAACCCTGGTTCAACCCAGGGGTTGATTTATCATAATAAACGAGAGTCGAGTCGAAACAGGGGGTTGAGTTTAAATGGTGTCATTTGAATTTCATTCTTGTTTCAAGTCGATCTCTGCATAGAAACGATATAAGTAAATGAATCTTTTGTTAAAAATGGCAAAAATTGAAATTATTATCTTGGATTCCGCTCACCCGTTAAAACAAAAGAAAAAAATCCCTGAATTTCGTTATCTACTAGAGAGGATGGTCGCTAGTTGACTTACGATGACCTGAGACTCATCTATTTTGTTCGAAGCCACTCAGGATCAGGATTGAGAATGAAGCAAAGTATGACTGAAGTCGCCTTAAATTAAATGAAATTAAAACAGTCTAGCCAAACTAATCTAATAAAATCAATGTCGGCATAAGCAAAGAAGAGAAGGCAGTTGTATCATCGAAATCTTACACGTGGTACTTATATAAATTTATCTCTTCCTATAAAACAACAACAACAATGCAATCACAGTTTAAGCTAAGTAGGCTTTTTAAAAGTGTATTAAATTCGAAAAATATGATACAAAATTTGTCGATACAAAACTATTAACGAAAATCCAAAAAGGCACCGACACCGCACCATCAATGCCAGTTGGAAATTTTATTAATGTATTGAAGGGGGTAAAATCGAATTTACTACTAAATATAATGACCGGCGTCGTTAAATACATAAACGAAATGACGATCAGTGATAATGTAAATATAAATTTACCACCATACGAAATTATATAATTCCAAATGAGTCTTTTGCTTTTGTTTCCATTTTTGATTTGTTCCAAATTTGCTTGTTTAGCGGCGATTTTCCGTTCCAATTGTACGAACGTAACGTAATTCTCTCGCATCGATAGTTTGCTCTGTTTCGATTTTAAATCATCAATTTCTGATTGTAGCTCAATTTCCATTGTATTTTTTGGTGATAACAATTTTAGTAGCTAAAATAAGAAATTTCAAATTATTTGATTGCATTAAAGAATTGATTGCATTAATCAGTCCTAAGACTTTTTATATGATAATCGAGGCCTATAATTTGCAAGTACTCTTGTTGAAATCTATAGTTAAGCAATGATTGAATAAAAAAAACCTGGATGCTAATTTACCCCCTCGCATCTCAGAATTACAAGTCAGAAAATGCCGACATAGCTAACAACTTGAAAAGATCTTTCAGTTTTACTAGAATATAGTCGGCACTAGGTAATTTTGATTATATTTTACAGGCTAGTACCACACACATTTGGAATATACCGGGAACCTAACTAGGTTTATAAATTCTATGAGAAAAATTATTAATTATGAGGAAATTCCAATTATAAACTTAATAGTGTTTGTTGGGCACAATGGACATTATTTAAAGGTTTCGTATCTAGCCAACCCAGAAATTCGAGAGATCTAGACGTTAACAGTAAAAATTAGCAATTAATACTAAAATACTTACAATTGGAGTTATAAAATTTGTAGACGAAATTGCAAAGCTAATTAGTGGAATTGATAATAGTAGGAACATTTTTAAATTTGTTATATATTTTCACTAAAATCACTAATAATTTTTCCTATTTTGTTTACACCACGGTACGTGAAAACGTGAGGAATTTGAAAAAAAAATTTAATGTCAATGTCAAACGATTTCGCGGTTTGGCGATGTTCTAAAACTGAATAACTTTGTAACCA
This sequence comes from Platyura marginata, assembly GCA_026745375.1. Classification (NCBI taxonomy): domain Eukaryota; kingdom Metazoa; phylum Arthropoda; class Insecta; order Diptera; family Keroplatidae; genus Platyura; species Platyura marginata. The sequence continues at coordinate 22,688 of JANSTT010023036.1, read as the reverse complement.
ACATAAAGTTAAGAATTTATTTATTATTCAATCATTTTAGCGCAACTAGCCGACCAACCAACCAACCTTTAAAATAAAGAAAAAAACAATTCACCCAACATTTTTCTATAAATAACAACTAAAAAAACTATCCAACTCCATCAATAAGTAGATTGTTGTTATTGATACAAGGACATAGAGTGGTCATATAGCATATGACGTAAATTGAGAATAGAACCGAAAGTAAGAAAACGAATTTATATTGTACAAGTTCCACGCAAACATGCAATCCACGGCGGCTCATATATACATATATACATATATATATATGCAAAAAGAGATGTGTCAAATGAACAGTTTTCACTGAGTTTACAAAGAAGGTCCTTTTTTTCATTACCTCGATATATTTTTAAGTTGGTGCCCTAAAAGCAAAATTTACCAAAAGTTTATCGATACAAAAACAATTAAAAACGAATTAATTTTGTGCAGGTGATCGAATGGACATAGAATAAACATACAAAATGGGAGTTTTGTTGTGATTGTAAGATTGATGGATTTGTCCATACGGTTTGTTAACAAAGCAAATTTTTTTTAAATATATTATCTAATTTCTAACTGGAATCATTACAACTAATATGAATTCTATTCTTGTTCATACAACATAAGATTCAGTATTTTTTTAAAAAAAAATCTTAATCGCCAAAAACATACGTGGATCTTTCTAAAACTAAACACTCTAACTAAAACTTAAAAGACAAAACATACAAATTTTTGTCTGTGCAGTGCAATGACGTTGTATCAGTATCAAAAAGACACGTAGGAGTTATGATAATAATAAATTACCGAAACAAATATCAATAAACTTTATAGATTAATTTAGTAGTTCTCTCAAATGTGATATAAATTAAATATATATATATATAAATTAAAATTTCGAATATGCGGTTTATATTTTTTGAAATATTTTTGTTGGTATTTTGTCTATCAATAGTGGTTTTTGGTGAACTGCAAGGGCCACCGCATAACGATGAAAATCGTCCAAATGATGCATGGCCGCCGGCCACACCACAAAACGATCGTAAACCGGGTGAGAAAAAAGATGATAAAGTACCAGCCGGAAAAGACACCGATGACATCAAATATGACAAAAAAGAAGCCGGTGGTGGTGGTGGCAGTCTTGACTATCTCAACATACAGAATTCACCAATAACAATCATTAAAGCACCGGATTTACTGCAGGAAAAAGAAGCACCCGAAAAGGATACCGGCGAAACGCTTCAAGTGACCGAATTCATATCGAATTTAATACAAAAACGTCTGAAATGGTTTAAGAAACTCGAAGAAGAAATCGATAATTTCGATGAGCTTATATTGGAGGAGGATCAACCGGCACCGGAGCTAACACCGAGAGAGTTGGAGTTGGAAAATTTATATGAATCGGCGATGAAAATCATTAATAAAACACGTGCGGACAAATCGATCGGTTATGATATATTAAGTCAAGCGGCCGGACGAGGCCACATAAAATCAAAAGCCCAACTAGGCTGGGCATACCTTTTGGGCTATCCATACGATATGAATATTGTCATAGCTAAAAGTACATTCAAAGAATTGGCAGAATCGGGTTTGCCTGAAGCTCATATGGTAAGACGATCGATCAGTGAAAATCGTTCCATCACTGGAGTGTCCCCTTTTTATTTTATTTTTTTTTAGGGTTTGGGATTCATGTACGCAACCGGCATTGGATTTAATGTAAGCCAAGCTAGGGCTCTGGTTCATTATACAATGGCTGCAATTGGTGGTGATCCATGGGCACAGATGGCGTTGGGTTATCGATATTGGGCAGGTGTAACGGTGCCCAATAATTGTGAAACAGCACTTGAATTTTATCGCAAAGTTGCAACCAAAGTAAATAACATTTTGTCATGCTCCTTTCCATTTTTTTTTTATTATTTTGTCCTAGGTTGCTTCCCAAATAACATTTTCCGGTGGTGCAGCTATCCATCGCGTTCGACTATTGGATGAAATCGAAAATTCCGGATTAAGTTCAAATGTCGTCGACAATGATGTAATCGACTACTATCGCCTATTGGCCGACAAAGGTGATGTTCAAACACAAGTCGGACTCGGACAATTACACTATCAAGGCGGACATGGAATACCAGTTGATCATCAAAAAGCATTGCAATATTTTACACCAGCCGCAAATGCTGGCAATGCCGTTGCAATGGCGTTTTTGGGTAAAATTTATTTGGAAGGAAGTGAAAATATTAAGGCAAACAATGAGACGGCCCTGAAGTATTTTAGCCAAGCAGCTGAATTGGGTAATCCAGTGGGGCAGAGTGGACTGGGTCTTATGTATCTGCAGGGCAAAGGTGTTTCGAAAGATACCACAAAGGCTTTTAATTATTTTACTCAAGCGGCCGATCAGGGTTGGGTCGACGGTCAATTACAGTTGGGGAACATGTATTTCAGTAAGGAATTTGTTGTTGTTTGGATTGATTTTTCCTGTTTAATTACATGGATCATTTTCATTTTCAGGCGGAATTGGAGTGAAACGAGATTTTAAACTTGCCAATAAATATTTTAATCTTGCATCACAATCTGGTCATGTACTGGCTTACTATAATCTTGGTCAAATGCATGCTGTTGGTCTTGGCATGATACGATCTTGTTCGACTGCTGTTGAGGTGACTTGAATTTATTTGTTGGTTAAATTAAATCATAACTTCCTAACTTAGGCATCTCTTCAAGTCAGTTTTTTCTATTCAAGAAGTGGTGTTGTGTATGCCGAACGCCTCATCTTGTTCCTTGTTTTTCAAATTCATTCCCTGTTGTGGAGATGTCTATGATTTTTATTTTGAAATTTTTTTCACGAAATTCTACCCCAGTCGGGATCGAACTTGCGTCTGCCGGCATCCGAAGCGAGTGTTGTTGGTCTTGACTAGGTCTGGTATCACGTCAATAGATGAGTCCATGTATAATGAGCGATTTCGTGAGATACTTTAATTTAACCATGAGATAAAAATTAGTATACCAGTAATCTCCCCCCCTAACATTGTTTGTATTAAATTAACAAAAAACAACAATCAATTTAAGCCCCAGCTTCAGAGTAAACTTTTAAAAAAATCCGCCATTTGGACATACTCTGGTTTATGCAATTGAGGGGGGGGTGAATTTTGCCGTTTTTTTACTGATTCATTCCTGGAGGGATTTTGCCGTATCTCTACTATGAAGTCGGGATCAGTCAATTCTAGTTCTAATAATTTGTAGTTAGATTTCTTTCGTCATGGGATCATTGTTTGGAACTGTATATAAGCGTGTTTGAATACTCAAAGTTTTTCGAGATAATTTAGCTTACTTCCTATTCAAGGAGCCTAAAAGTGTTTTTATCGATACTCCCTTATACCCGGACTACTCTGTGAAGCTATCCAATAGGATTATCGTTTAGTTTCTTCATTTTTATCATCCGTTGTAGAATAATAATTGTGATGTAATTTAAAGTCAAAATAGATATGTTGCCGACGACAAATATTGTTTTTAGGAACAAATCGGAACAATGCTAGGGAAGAAGGAGTAAGAGAAAGAGAGAGAGAGAAGTGGTGACATTTTATTGAACAGGATCTAGAAATTTTGATCAAGAAATAACTAATTTGTCTCTTTTCATAAAAAGCTCTTCAAAAATGTTGCCGAACGTGGTCGCTGGAGCGAACGACTTATGCTTGCATATCAAGATTACAAATCCTATCGATTTGACAATGCTTTTATCCAATATGCCCTGGCATCCGAATTAGGATATGAGGTAGCCCAAAGTAATGCTGCATTCATATTGGACAGAGGCGAATCGACACTGTTCAATAATCGCTTTGAGGAATTGGTACGGGCTCTACAATACTGGGGTCGTTCGGCTGCCCAAGGATATTCAGCAGCTCAAGTAAAATTGGGTGATTATCATTACTATGGATTGGGCACATCGGTTGATTATGAAACGGCCGCATCACATTATAGGTAACAATTTAGATTTCATTAGAATAATTGTATTGTGGAGCGTTCAGCACAGCACAAATTTTCCAACACAGATTGGCATCGGATCAACAACACAATGCACAGGCAATGTTTAATTTGGGCTATATGCATGAACAGGGATTGGGCATGCAAAAAGATTGGCATTTGGCAAAACGTTGCTATGATTTGGCCGCTGAGACAAGTGTCGATGCCCGAGTTCCAGTTGCATTGGCATTGTTGAAACTTTTGTTTATGTTCAAATTGGAATCGCTAAAAAATGTAATATTTTCATTCAAATCTTGACCACATTTCTTCAATTCCGTTCTGTTCTCTGTTTAGAGTCCTTTTAGAATTCTATTGGAACTGGATGAGAACATTGCGTCCAATTGGGATTTGTATTTGATTACAATTTTAACGATGCTATTGGGTTTCGTTATATATTTGCGTCGACCACCGGGACCCCTGCCAGAACCAAACAATATTAATCCAGATGCCCATCAGCAGCAACCGCCACCGCTTGACCAAGCAAATATTGGTCAATAAATTGTATCAAAATGGAATATAGATGAGTATTCAGGGATCAACATTTCTAATCCAATTTAAAAAGAAAAAAAAAAAGAAAAAGAAAAATAGCAAAGAAAATGAGATGCGTGACTTGTATGATTCAAGATTTAAATGTTAGCCACCCCCTCCTTCCCACATCATGTCTGCATCACAAAAATGATTAATTTTTGTTTTGTGTTTTGTAAATAAAAAAAAATTTAATTTAATTTAAAAAAAAATGTTTTCCTGGGTTTTTTTTTACTAAAAGTTCACCCCAAAACATAGTTGGAGCTTACTACCAGGAATCAGCCTAGTTTGAAATAGAAATCTTTTTAATTGATAAAAATATTGATTTGTTGATTGATTCTTAGATATACACTCCACATGCTGGTATTTATCATTTAGGTTCAAGCATTTTGGTAGAAGGAACTCGTGATTCCCCTTTATTCATATCTTCCAATTTTATCCACAAAGGAAGCTAAATACGAAGAGCTAATAGAATGGGAGAGTCAACCTTTGGCCAAGAGAGAAAAGTTAATTAAAAAAAAAAGATGGAAAAACCCAGAATTCTATCTGAAATTTCTCTAAAGACCATTACAAACTATAAAGTAATTCTATAAAATTCCCTCTGTTGGTTTCTGGGAGTAAATACGTTTTTCTTGAGCCTGGCCCACATGTTCGATTTGTGGCTTAACAAAATTTCTCAGGGCCCAATATTTACCTTGAAGTGTTGTGAACTTTAACAGAAGATGATCATTAATTGCGCATTTATTATATTTTGTTACATTTAAAAATAAAAATTTAATTATTTAATTCAAAAATAACACAGAACACCGTTCTCACCAAAAAAAAATAAAGATTTACTGCCCTTTTACAGCCCAAATCTTACGGACAGCTTTACCGATACCAATATCATTGTAAATGAAATAAAATAAACCAGCCAAAGTAGCGGCCGAGAAAAGAATTAGAAGACCATGGGCCAATTTCGGAATTAAATTACCAAACATTATTGGTCGTACATAATCAATGACGATAGCTTCTAAGCCCCAATGTGCATGCATTACCATTGAAATGGCTAAAATTGCGTCCAATGGCTGTGATGGAAATATAATAGCTGCCGGAACAACTGCCAAAAGACCAGCCGACAATGCACGTTCTACTGTCCATAAAGTGGTATGTTGTCCGCCGGTAGCCGATAGTTTTGGCGACGAAACGGAAATGCTTCGTATTTGGGATTTTGCCTGCAAAAGAGGTTCATGTATTTAGAAGTTTATTTTCTTAACTTAAAATAACAGTAAAAAGCATCCAAACTAACCATCATCGAAGAAGAGAGCTTAGCTGGAAGTCTTTCTTGATATTTTTGACATTGCACTGTCGGCATTAATTGGCTTAATCGAGGAACATTCGTAGCTGTGCTGAATCTCGCCATATTCGTTAATAGAGGTGATCCTGCACAGAATAAAGAGGTTATTATGTAATCATAACAATAGGCAGAAAAGCTGACAAATAGATTATTATAACTTGCCTTGTAATTTGCATGATGATCGTAAGAATAAGTTTAGTGCCATGTTTTAAAGAATCGAATTTCAATTGATTTTAATTATTTTTCAAAAATCCTCCTTTCATGGGAAAAAATTATTTTAATTGTCAAAACAAACATGGACGACGAACGTAGCAAGATTCTATATACAATTCCTTTATTTCACCATATCCATAGATCTATTATCCTTGTATTATAGATCTATGACCATATCTCACATAGTCGGATTCTATATTTTATACAATAATACAAGAATTCAACTACAAACTGTCAAAAATATGTAGTGAAATTGAAAAAGTCAAGTCATTGTACATTTTTGTGTTTAAAAACAGCAAAGAAAAAAGGAAAAAGTTTTTATAATGTCTGGCACATTGGAGGACATCTCAATTTGGGAAGATGGTGAGGAATCGCTTGGTGAGGAAGTTTTACGTATGCCCACCGATGAAATTGTGAGCCGAACCCGTTTAATGGACAATGAGATAAAAATCATGAAAAGTGAGGTTATGCGCATCACCCATGAATTGCAAACTCAAAATGAGAAAATTAAGGATAATGCCGAAAAAATTAAAGTCAACAAAACACTTCCGTATCTGGTGTCGAATGTTATTGAATTGTTGGATGTTGATCCGCAAGAGGAGGAAGATGATGGAGCCGTATTGGTACTGGACAATCAACGAAAAGGAAAGTGTGCAGTAATAAAAACGTCTACCAGACAAACGTATTTTCTTCCCGTTATTGGTTTGGTGGATCCAGAGAAATTAAAACCAGGTGATTTGGTTGGTGTTAACAAAGACTCGTATCTAATTTTGGAAACATTACCTGCCGAATACGATGCTCGAGTTAAGGCAATGGAAGTTGATGAACGTCCAACCGAACAATATTCCGATATCGGTGGATTGGACAAACAAATTCAGGAACTTATTGAAGCGGTCGTATTGCCAATGACGCATAAGGATAAATTTAAAAATTTAGGTATTCATCCACCTAAAGGTGTTTTATTGTATGGTCCACCAGGAACGGGTAAAACTCTGTTGGCAAGAGCTTGTGCCGCCCAAACGAAATCAACATTCTTAAAATTGGCCGGTCCTCAGTTGGTTCAAATGTTCATCGGTGACGGTGCAAAGCTGGTTCGAGATGCATTTGCATTGGCCAAAGAAAAATCACCAGCCATCATCTTCATCGATGAATTGGATGCGATTGGCACAAAACGTTTCGATTCGGAAAAGGCTGGTGATCGTGAAGTTCAACGTACTATGTTGGAATTGTTAAATCAATTGGACGGATTTAGTTCGACATCTGACATCAAAGTTATTGCGGCTACAAATCGTGTTGATATATTGGATCCGGCATTGTTACGTTCGGGACGTTTAGATCGTAAAATTGAATTTCCCCATCCGAACGAAGAGGCCCGTGCACGTATTATGCAAATCCATTCGAGAAAAATGAATGTCAGTCCGGAAGTTAATTTTGAAGAGTTGGCACGTTCCACAGACGATTTTAATGGTGCCCAATGTAAGGCCGTCTGCGTTGAGGCGGGTATGATTGCTTTGCGACGATCGGCCGTTAATGTGACTCATGAAGACTTTATGGATGCAATTATGGAAGTGCAGGCCAAGAAGAAGGCCAACCTCAATTATTATGCATAAGTCAGGTATTTCGGAATATTTTTTTTATTAATCATTTTCGAGTGACTTTTTTTTTTGTTTCCACACAAAACATGAATCTTGTGACAAGATATTTAACAATAAATTTAGTAATTATATGAAGCAAATTTTTCATTTGCTTAATGGGGGCCCAACGCTAAAAAAGTTCAATTAAAATACGTATTCCCTTGAGAAGATATTTGCGCTCAACTTTTGAACGGTTCTATAGCGTCTATGGGCACCGTAGATTGTACTGCGGGTGATTGATGCACCTCGACCTGTATTTAGATCTATTGTCCCCCGCTTCTTACTTCTATCTTCATGGAGTAACTTTATTACCTCGAAGTGCCTCCTCAAATCCAATTTCCTTTAAGAATTTTACGATCTTCAGTGAATTTAGAAACGGAAGGTCCCTGTCGGCTAGGCAGTAATTCCCCAAACGATCTCTTCTTTTTCCGTAAGATGAATTAGGATTTCTTCTGTTTCTTCATAGAAACTCAACGTTCCGTTTTCTTCCAGACTTAGCTTCCTTAGGTGTCCCTTCAGTCTGCAATGGCCAGTCAGAAATCCCGTCAGTATCCTAAGCCTGTTTTTTTTTACTTCTTATGATAGTCTCATTAGCCTCAGTATTTTGGATTCCCTTAGCTTAGGAATTTCACTCTATTGTGGCTCTTCTCTCGTCTTCCTCCTTTTTCATTCTCTTCGGATTTCAGAGAAAATCTGAACTTTGAAGGTTGGTAGATTAGGGAAGATTAGTACATAGGTTATAAATGTTCTCACCAAATCCCATCTCTTATAAGGTGAAAAAATAATTTAAAAAAGTAGAAGTCGTCAAAATCTTAGAATTTCAGCAGGCTACTTTTGCATCTGGTTTTATATTTTGAAGGAAACTTCGGTAATTTTTTTTTCACGTAAAACCAACGTCCCTACTAAGTTTGGCGCCCGGATAGAATGCATCATTTGCTTCATAGATTCGGTCATATAAAAATGGACATATTGTTGAAATGAGATACATACAGAACCTTAACGTCAAGAAGAATTCAGAGAATCAGTGTCAATTCCAACGAAATAAAATAAATTGAAGAGATTTTCTCTAACAAAACTTTACACATTTTATCCCCAACTACATAAGTTCCATAATTATTTCTTCCCATCAACATTTGAATTTGTATAATTTACGGACCAAACATTTCGTACAGCATTACCAATTCCAATGCCATTGTACACCAACAGAATTAGTCCCAGTGTCATAGCGGCCGTAATTGCCATATTCGAAAGTAGAAATAATTTTGCTCCCAATTTTCCAAATATTATTGGTCTGGCATAATCGATCAGTATACTTTCACAGCCACTGGAAAACAAAACAAAAAATGACTTTCATCTCTCTCTCTCTCTCTTAGACAGATTAGTTAAGTCACTTACACATAATGATGATACGCAACTAGCCCAATTAATGTATAGTCAAATATATGACATGGATAAATGATAGCGGCTGGAATAATTCCAATCAATGCCAGTGATCCTAATTTTTCGACAATCCAATTTTCATGATGTGATCCTACGCATTTACAGCAATTTGTTCGCGTTGAATTTTTCGGTTGGAAATTTCGCAATAAATTGAGTCGTCCATTGTGGTGCCGGGCAGATTCAGTGCTAACTGTATGTGGTGATAGAATGGACGGTAATTGGAAGGATTTTGAGTAGGTTCTTAGGCACGATTTTAAAATCGACGAATTGCAACGAATCACTTTTATTGCCAACATTTTTAAAAATAAAAAATAAATAAAACTAAAATATACGAAAAAAAATAATTAATTTGGTTGAAAGCGCAATTTATAAATAAATTAAAAAAGATTTTTTGACACTACACTAAACTAAAATTAGTTAAAGTTAACTTAAATTTAGATTTTTTTTTTCTTTATTCTACTGTAATATCTTCAGGCGCATTCTCTTTTAGGTTTACTTCTGCATTGAGAGAATGAAAAGACAAAAATAGCAGGAATTAAGATTTTAATTTAAATTTCAACTTCAATATCATCGCTCTTCAACAACAAAACACGAACCCCTCCCCCTCTCTCTTTATCATCCATATGAGCATCCCCTTTGAGCAAAATAAGTTTTTCTTCATTAGGAACAGAATCATATTGGTATTGGTAATGATAGAGGGGGGCGGAGTGAGACTATTAGACCATTCTTCACTTACTACTACTTAGGATCTATTGTGATTCCCCTACTATGATTACATGGTTAAATGTTTCTCTCGAATGATTTCTAGATTTTAGTTCCATCAGACTTCCATTGGAGTTATTAGATATTCGCCAAGGCCTAGGTGTTTACATTCGTAAAGAATGTGTTATGCGGTTCTGTTCTGTGGCTGATCTATTTTATTAGGGTGGCACCTTAAGTGGCACTGAGTCCAGTTGAGAGTTCTGTCATTTTTCTTAGGCTTTCTAAGATTCTAGAGTTTTTTTTAGATCTTTTTTGGAATAAACATCTTCGGACGTGTTTGGCACTTTTTGCATGTGTAAATTTGTTCCGAAAAGAAATTTCAATTACTATTGGAAAACATTTGATAGGCTTGAAGTAATGAAGCTGAAATAATCAATAAGGTTTAAACGTACGATTAATACAAAGTTTCCGTAGAAGCCTCTAGACTAGACCCAAGGGGAGATATGAAAAATATCATAGAAAGATGAAGCGAAATGTTGGCACGGTTGCTTAAGGACCAACCTCTTCTATAGCCTGGCGACATCCACTAATTGTTAGATGAAAGAAAAAACTAGGCACACCTAATCCCGACCATACTCCATTGAACAAAGGCAACTGTAGCACGTTGGGTTTGCAATATAGTGAGGTTGGGGTCTTCTCTCGGAAAAAGCTATGCAAGTACTAAAAATCTATATAACAATCATTTAATTATGTTTGTCGTGAAAATTTAAGTTGAAATACGTTAATTTCTAAAGGACAAAAAACTAGGCTCTGTGTAAACTCCCAACTGTTTTAGATCAAATTGAACCCAGGAGAAAGTCGAGTAAAATATTTTTTAAATTCTTCACCTTTACTCTGGAATTTACTCAAAATATATTGAGAATTGGCAAAAAATAAATATAACAAAAATTATAGACAATAAAAAACCAAAGATTTCCCAAATTGACGAACAACTTCTACACCCAACCGTTATGGCACCACAATCTATTTGATTTGATTTTCATACATTTTATGCATTTACGTACTCCAAATATATTTGGAGAAGAAAAAAAAGTAGATACAAACAAACTGTTAGATCATACTAAGTAAGCTAAGTAAGTTGATTTTCAATAGATATAGCAATCCGGGCAAATAATCAGACGTCATATAGAAAATAATTTTGTTAAAAAGTTGTGTTAATTTATCCAAAAAGAATATTCAGAAAAAGAAAGAAAAATGCTTTCACTAATTTCAAAGAACCTATTAAGTAAGAAACCAATCAATTTAATTCAATATTTCTTAATTAAAAAAATATTACGCCTCACAGCAAGAGGCACCATTTTGAAATTTTCCACAAATACCATTCAAACGACATCATCAATTACGATCAATCAAAATGGCGCACCAACAACGAAAAGAAATTTCCTATCCGTTGAAAATCATTCCAATATGAAATTAATGAATTCATCGCGTCCGATTTCGCTAACGTCACACAATAACGGCTGGACCAAAGAAATGGCGTTCGGTGATAAATTGTGGAAAACCGAAAAAATCCTATCTGGCCTATTGGTGGCCATAATACCGATTGCTTTTATCTATCCATCGATGGTTGGTGATGTTCTGTTGGCAACGGCAATAATGACACATTCTCATTGGTATTTTTTTTATTTTTTTTTGGGTGGAGGGGGTACGTTTTTTTTTATTAACGATTAATTGTTTTTGATACATCTATCTAGGGGCATAGAAGCTGTTGCTCTGGATTATATACGAAAAGATAATTTTGGACCGATAATCTCAAAGGGTATCCATTGGGTTTTGATTGCAATATCATTTACCACCCTATTTGGATTGTACTATTTTATCTACAAAGATATTGGCATTTCTAAGACAGTTAGAAAAATATGGGCCCTAGAACATGTGAACATAAATGAAAATCAATAAGGAGGATTACAATACAAAAGAACAAAAATATAAAAATGACCTAAATGACCTGTCGATGTAGATAGATCTCTGTTCTCTATTGTGTTTGTGTCCATTGTCATGTTAAATGAGTCAACAACAACAAAAATTTTAACGAAACATTATATTTTAAAAATAAATACAAAACCTAACTCTCTAGTTGAAATTCAATCTGGGTTTAGAATCTGACCTGTTGTGACTTCTTCGTTATATTGAGACATTGTCATTGTAAAACATTCGCAAAGCTTCCCATTGTTTTCTATGGAGTAGAATGTGTGGTCGATGATTTGTCATATGTTGAACGGCTTGTTCTGGATTCCACATATTTTTCTGCAAAAATATTGTAATTAAAATTTTAATTTCTTATCGAATACCATCAAAATCTTTAAGCCTAAGCCTGGTTATTTACAAAAAACAATGGAACAAAAACAATAAGGTTTTAAAAATAGATTAAAATATTCGTCCATAAATATTTAAGACTGTGACACTTGATGAAAGAGCGATAAAATTCCAAACTGTAATACAATGAACAAATAATGAATAATAAGATTTTTTATTCACGATATTGTTGGAATTAATTCTAGCAAGAAGTCAATGAGTCATCCATAGTAACAATCACGGGCTTGTAACACATTTGTATGCGTTGACCGAGTTGGTGTGTAGGTGATTCGATCGTTTATATCACTGCCATTGTTTGACAGATACATCAGTTTATTTTTATTTAATATTCAATGTATGTTGATGGATACATGGCCCATATATAGTATTCCTATATTGGTTACTTCAGGCAATATTTAAAAAAAAATGATTATAAACGAAAAATTTGCCAAATTAAGGAAATTCCTGTTAAATTTTCTACTGATCGGGAACGTCAATTTGGATCAGCTATTTTTTGACCAACTCTTTCGGCTTTTCAGAATAAGAAGTTCTACATATCATTCTGTCGCTAACCGTTCTCGTATTGGTTCGCAAGCATCTGAATAGTTTTATGGTTCAATTAATTTGATTATCTGGAGAATTCATTCAGAAGGGTTTATCTGAGGTTTAAAAAAAAGCACCTAGTTCATTCCGCAAACGGCTCTGTTTTGTACTGTATTTTTTTTTAAATTTCTCCCCAGCTCTTTCGCATCAGACTTGCTTCTCTCACTCAGGGGAAAAGAGAGGAGCATTTCGAATAGATTCTTGCATTGATTTGAGAAAGAAGATTGAGGAGAATGTGATTCGATCAATGTACAATCAACTTAATAGTTCGACTTTGAATGATTGCAATAAAGGATCTGTTTCTACTAGCGTTTCAGTCGTGGAGGGTAATTATAGAATAAAGCTAGGACCGCGTGTTCTAGTTTTCTCAAAAAACTTGCGAATTTTGAGTGGCATTCAGTGCTTTTTTTGTTTTGTCCAAATTAATCTTTAATAAATAATAAAAATAAAATGTGGTATAAAGATCAAACCTTGGGGAACACCATGTAAAACATAATTTTTCTGCCAATATTTTAAAAATGATAATAGAAGAAGATAATAAAGAATGTACACGGCTAATGATGAATATTTTCTATTATCTCTAGAACTCTATTGTTATATTATCTTTGTATTATTATGTTAATCTTATCAATTAAATATTTTCTAGTACAAAAACCTATCTCTGGGAGGGTACCAAACACGATTAGAGAGACAATGTACGTACCTTCATCAAATAGCATCCAACTAATGTGGCACTGCGTGTTCGTCCAGCCTTACAATGTACATAAACGGTTCCACTGGATTGATTCATGCCACCATTTTCCATTATTCCTGGAATTTTTGAGTTTTTCGGTAAAAATTGATTAATAAACTCAACACCTTTCAGTAATTTTTGCTGATCGGGTGATTCAAATATGTCGGTTGTGGGCAATTGAAGAAATTCTACACGATGAGATTTCCATTTATCTGCATTATTGGAAAAGAGCCATAGTTCATAGTCTTCATTCATTGAAATTACTGCTTTTACATTTTCTTTTTCAATTAACTGGGGAGAAAAAAAATTACGAAATAACTCTCGATATCTTTAAAAAATATCGAAAGGTAAATATTTATTCAATACAATTTTGTTAATTAGAAATAATAAAAAGAAAAAACTACGCAATACTCACTGTAATTCAAATAAAATTAATTTTATATTTGCAACCTTGTCGTTATTACTTACGTCTTTGGTCATTGAGCGAAATGGTAGAGCACCAAGAATGATGTTCTCATCAATTCGATCGTACCATCTTCTGGCTGTAACTTTTTCCATAAAAACATTATAAAATAAAGTTGGATAAAATGAGACTCGTGCAAACATATTCTATATAAATAAAAGTGGGAAAACAAATTGTACGTATTTTTTTTTTTAATTAATATTTTTCTACTAAACTAATAAACTTTTTAGATTAGATTTCCCCAGAACTTAGCTCATCTTTACAAATTGTGTGTTCGTCACACACGTGTATAAAACTAAACTGAAACTCTGTTTGGGATTTTAATGTAAAAAATTTGAGCTATAGGCCCTCTGAAAGTAGAAAGTTTTCGTACCATCGTCATATCTCTTGAAGTGATATTATTTATTTTTTTCACTGTATTGGTGTTAAATTTTATGGTTAAATGGTGATCGCCCCCACTTTTCTGTATAAAGATCGTTCCGTTGTCAAGATGGTAATTTTGAATTTTATAAATGTCTACTTAAATGTTGGGATTTATGATGAAATAAATTATTAAAAAAAGTAGCGATTAGTAAACAAAAAAATTTTGGCAAAATGAATCAAAACATGCCAACATTGCGATAGGTTATGTAAAACGTCATGCATTGGTCATGCTTTTGTCATGTATGAAAGACGACAGTTGATAGAGGTTTTGTTCGATAACTTACTTAAACAATTATTAGCCTTCTAATTTTTCGAAATTCTAAAAAAAACTGTAAAGAATCCACCTTGGAACGGTTGTTATATAGGAAACAAGCATTTACCGGAACATTTGGTTTAGTATTTCCCTAATCTTGATAAATTAAATGTGAAAAAATGGATATAAAATTGTTTTATTTTGTTGAACGCATACATCAAATTGTTTCGATTGTGAACGAACCAAATTGTGAAAGAAGCCGACATATTTGGAGGTTGTGTGTTTTTCCCAGTAATATTTTTTTAGAGAAACAAAAATTTTGGAAAAATGTTAAAAAATATGTTGTTACCATTACAAAATGTGTTAAAACAATCTTTTCTCGGACCAGAATCATTACTCCAACAATCGATACGAGTAAAAACTGACTGTGAAAGGAACATTTTTCAAGTAATAATATACTCCTTTTTTATTTTTTTTTAAGACCACCTTTATTCTGAAACGACGATGGCCCCCCGGATTACATAAAAAGAATAAACGCAACCATATACTACGTGGAAGACATTTCGTCTATGATTTAGTTGAAGATACAACAATTCGCAAAAGACCAAATTTACAATTGGTACTTACCGCTTTTGTCGATGGAATCGGTGATAAAGGTGATATAGTCTCATTGAAACAGAATTTTGCGTACAACAAGCTATTATTGCCCGGTCTGGCGGTATACAAAACTGAAGAGAATGTAAAAAAGTATGCCAAAACCGAAGAGGAAAAGGAAACGATAATACATAGTTCACCATTTTCTCAGCGTACGGTAAATATGCTGCAAGGACTAACGTTGGCAGTGATTATGAACAAAGACAATCCATGGGTTATTGAACCATGGCATATAAGGGCTTCGTTGCGAAAGGCCGGTATTACTGCGGCTGAAGAAGCTATAGAAATACCGAAACAGCCGATTGTCGGTCCCGATTTAAATAAGCAAAATAAACATTTTTACGTTACTGTAACGGTTAATAATTTGGAAAAGGCAAAAGTAAAGTGTCGAATACATCATTGGAGCAGTGATATAAATGAAAGACTACCGTATGTATTTGAGCATTGGACACAATCATCAGAACCGTTGTTTACTGAGGAAGCACCGATTGAAATCAAGAAGGAATAGAATTTTTGTCTTCGTTTATGTAAAAAGAAGCAATAAAAGTACATAGTGAGTATATGTAGTAATATTTAATCTTTTTTTTTTAATTAACACAATTTACTATTTAACTAATTTTCTTTCTTAAATTACCGCCCATAATATCGGTAAACAATCGCATCGCAACGCACCGATTTTTTTTTTCAACTCAAATTCCACAATCCACAAAATTAGTCTCAATAAAGTTATAGCTACGTAATTCAAAATGGCAAAGTTTACTGCTAAATATTTTATATTAAGAAGGTACACGGCAAAAACTTGTGTTTATTTTATAGAAAATTTAATTCTAAAATCGTTTTGATCAAAAATTACAAAATTCGTCTTAACAACGAAACGAAGCTTGCAAAACGAAATTTTTTCTTGATTTGCCCCCCTACATTTTTTATATGGAATTTTTAACTAATTTTAAACTAAAGGATCATTCGAGGAATATATTCAGCTATTTATCAATTTATTCGAGGTTTTTTGACCATTAAGTATATGAAGTATTTATTAAGTATTAACGTATGGGTCGTTTATGTAGTGTAGTGTAATAATAATATAGATTTTAAAAATACGCGGCACTATAATTTGATTGAAAAAACAAGTGACGCCCAGCTACGACCACACACTACTAGACACACTACTAAAGTTCTAAGCATCTCTAAACATTATTTGTGTCTGATGCCTGCATATTATATAAATTTAATTACAGTATTTGTCCGGTACTAAGAATAAATTCCACTAGAAATATTGACGGGTTCCGGTTCGGTTTCGTAATTTTGGACCTGTAGTAATGCAACTGCTATCGGGCGACGTGACACCGCAGGAAATATTAGGTGTCGCACGAAAACATATCCCATGTCAATATGTTAAGAAATAGAATATTTTGGAGTCGATTTTGTTTCTTTTAAAATAGGTGAAGTAAACGAAAAATGTTTTCAATGTTTTCGAACCAACATTCTAAAATATTTCCAACAAAAAAAAAAAAATGGAACAAAAAAACCGGTTATTTTCAGTCGGTTCCTGAATTAAAATGGCGGTTTTTAGGGGTTTCAGAGTTCAGCTTTAAATTTAAAAATGTCTTTTTTGTTAAGAGCGAAAAAAAATGGTTTTCTCTACCAATTCGAACATTAAAACAACAATTTCAGTAATTAAACCATTCATATTTCAATTTTATTATTATTTTTTTTTGTTTGTTTGTTTTTTTTTCATATAAAAATCTGTGATATCGGAATGAAGAATATAAACCACATTCACATCAATCTTTGTATTATAATTAGGTATTAATTTTAATAAAAAATATTTAAATATTATTTTTATTTTTAGTATTTTGTAATTTCATCATTAATTAACTATTTCAAGATTTTTTTTGAATACTGACTTTGCACATGCTGCTGATTTTAATTTTAGTTATTTAATTATTATATTTTGTTTGTTTTTTGTTTTTTATTATTATAAATTTATTTTAAACTCTAACTTATTTATGAAAACAAGTCAATTAAATAAAAAAAATTTAATTTGATTTTATTTAAAAAGATTTTCTTTTGTTTTGAGTGAATGATTTGAGTTAAAAGCAAAAATTACTTTTATTATTGTATAACGAGGTGCATTTATTTGTGTGAGGACGTAAAAATGAATATTTTCTGTGTGTGCGCTTGAGTGTTGACTGAGGGTGGGAGTATGTAGGATGTGTTATTCTTATTCTAACTACAAAAAAAAAAACAAACAAAAAGAAAGAAGATATCTGGACAAAAGGTCGACATGAATAAAAATTCGACATTGATGAATGGCCAACAATGAAAATAGAATCTTGGATAGAATTTCCAATGGATATTGACAGAAATTTAATCTTCAATTTTATGTCGACCTTTTGTCCTTATTTATTCTATACTATACCCAACATATATTTGCAACGTATTTTGAGTGTTTGATTTTATTTTTGGTAACATTTTTGGTTTTTTTTTCAAATTAAATCTTTGTGCTTTAATGTTTCTAATTACTTCTGGACGTTCTTTAAACACTTTGAATGTGTATGTTAGGGTGGATCATTTTTAAAAAACTTAGATTTACCAAAGCCTTAGTACTTATGCAAAAAAAATTATATTTGATGGTCAAAATTCATGCAGAAAATTTTAAACTTAAGATTTTTAGGCAATACAACAAGTTTTCCGCCCCCAGGGCTTTGGTAAATCTCAAATCTAAAAATCTCCATACAAAAAAAATCCACCCTAGTGTATGTGCATCCCAAAATGATTTTTGTTTTAATTTGAAATAATTTTTCACACATTTTTTTTTGGCTGGAAAGATTATATTTCAATAAATAAATTGTGATTGAATGTCAGATAGGAGTTTCTTTTTCAACGAAGACGACAAAGAAGACGGAAGTTCACAACAAATTACATTTAGCCATATCAGGCCCATTGAAAAGTGTCATCTTTTGTTTATTCTACCTCTTTACTACACTGGAACCAGAAGAAAATGGAAATTATTTCACAGCCATCTGATTTTACGATGGAAGCCAATTCGTTTAAAGTCGCGATTCCACTGGGAAGGCTCAATTTTTCTGAAAGTGATTTCTGGAACTTTTTAAATCGTCTGCTGATCTGTGCACTGATCCCAATTATCTACATAAAATTGTTATGGAACTAGTTGCTATTTTGTGCCCAAGCCTTGATAAAACTAAATTGCATACTTATAGGATTATGGTAGATGCGATCTATATCTATGGTAATGATCTCCAACCAGTGACATTTCTGTTTAAGTGTTTCTCTTCTCAAAGTGTTACTAAAAAATCTTGATCGTAATTCTATGCCATTGTAACTGGCCCATAAATTGGACAGCAGTCTCTTGCTCTAACCTAAACTTTTTGGCCACTATCTTTTTGCCGCTGGGGTTTGCGAGGTCTACTCTCAAATATGTGTAGGGGGCTTCAATGTCAGATCGTTGATCGATCAAAAGTTGAAGATAGATAAAAATGATCTGGTACTGTGCAGCAGACAAATCTTTGGTAGAGCCCCATTTTAAATGTTGTTTGGTAGTTCTTTTGCCTTTGCATCGACTAAAAATCAATCTGAATTAATGAACAATGAGGTTAGTGTGAAAATCTCTTTTGAATGTAATTTATGTGTGGGTGTGTGCGTGTAACTGGATACTCCTTTTTAGAGTAATATTATTATAATTGTGGAGAATTTATGGTAAAAATAACAAAAATTCTTTTTATAGATTTCAGCAAAAATTTTAGTATTTAAAATGTTTTAACATTTTATGTTAAAAATACGCTTAAAAGTACATTAAATTACTATTTAATATTATTTTATGTAAATTTTCTAAAATGTAACTCTCTTCAAGTGAGTGTTTGGTTCACTTTTTCTTCTTTTTTTTTCGAAATTCTACTGGATATTTTTAGATTACCAGCAAAATTTACGCAAATCAAACCGCGCATTTGTAAAAATTGTAATTTTTCTCATTCTCATACAACAAATATACCAAAATATAATTAATTTAACTATTTTTTTCTCTTTCTTTTAACTAAAATATGTATGATCTAAAATTGAAAATAAATCCAAGTCTCTCTTACAATCTAGGTACGTTTTTTGTGCTGGATGATGACCCTATAAAATTCGGTCATTCGGTCATAGGTATAGTTATAAAGCTTTTTTTTTTTGGTTAATTTTACAAAATTTTACAGTGTCGGTATTATTAGTAGGGTGGCATCGATGTTTTATAAATTATTTTTTTGTGCAAAACTGCACGTGAATATTTATGGTTTTTTCAGCTTTTTCGGAAATATTCGGTATTTCTCTGCCAAATCGGCTTTACCTCGTATAAATAGATCGAAGAATACTGTACGATTTTTGTCCATAGATTCACACTACCGTCTGTATATATAGAGATACATAAGTGATAAGTCAGTCTAACAAAAATGATGTCAATGATGTCAATGATGTCGGCAACTACTTTCCGGTTTATAAATGTTATTTATTGATTACAAAATGATTGTAAATTAATAATTTAAAGTTTACGTCAAGAATATTGGAATTTTTATTTATGCAAGGGCACTTTAATGAACTATCACCCAATAGAGGGGGAGGGGGGAAGCGAGTAATTTTTTTTTATTATGCTAAGTAGTCTTTTATTACATGTAGATTATGAAATGGATCACAACGAACACAAAACATCATCTGCAGAGACAAATTTTTCAAAATGGTTGTCCACTAGATTTTAAATAAACTTGAATGATTTTGAGTGTTTGTTTTTTTATCACCGAGACTGTAACACTTTTGGATGATGTTATGACAATATTGTAGAGAACAAATAGAGCTCACAAAAACCATAAAAACAGGCACAAATTATTAGGAGATTTTTCGGTAAGATTGAGGATGAATTTTTTTTAATCTCATACTGTTGTAAAGAGTTTTCGGTATAAAACAAAAATTCAAAATCAAATTATTTCCAATGTTCTTCCCATTTGAATGGTAATTGATTAGAAATTCAATGAACTTATAAGGACCAATTATGGGAACGTAGTGTAAACTTAGTCTAGAAATATTTTTTACCCCTAATCTCCTATTTTTTTATCTGTAATGTTTTTGCGCCGATATTTCCGAAAATCCTGTGCTAAGCCAATATTTTTGCTTAGGGTCAATTCGCTATAATGAAATGTTTTGGAATTTTTGAAATTTCATATCTCCGATTTAGCTGACATTTTGTATACGATTTTCTTTAGATATTTTAACAAAGTTGTTTTTCGGAGATTTTGGTAATGAACCAAAAATGTTTAGTTATCCTTTGTATCTCTGTATTAGTAAATATCAGCCCTAATGGAAGAGATGAAATTTTAAAATTTCTAGAGCTTCACAGCAAATTCGCCTTCTTAATATTATTTGATGCCTGAAGATGCCAATTTTTTTGAATTCCTTTTTAAATCAATATGTCTCGTCGGTCCACCCTAATTGTAGAGAAATATTTCAAATTTCTTTAATTAATGGCGAAATCCTTTGTTTTTGTACCGGGATTTCGGAATTGATTAAACCATTTCGGTTTTTGTTACGGACTGGACAATTGTAAAATTTTTAAAATTTCTTATCTTACATAAATCTTATATTGAATTTCTTTTTGAAAAAAAAAATTTGTCACTGAATACACATTATTTATGTGCCATTTTTCTTTTCTTCTTTTGTTGTTGTTGTTATTATATCATTATAAAAATCTTCAAAATTTATTAATAATCAATTATAAATTACAATAATTCTTTTAAATATATTTTTATATGCTTAGTTGATATAAATTACATAATTTTTTTTTAAACTTATATTTAATGAATGAAAGACACATCTGGAATTGAAGAAGGCTCAAATTTTAATATTTTTCTTTTCTTTTTTTTGTAATTCATATGATAATTTTTTAATTTTTTTTTTGTTGTTGCTCTCGTTCAATCATCGAAAGACATAACATAATTAAATTTGATCCAATTACGTTTTATTTATTTTTTTTTGAGAATATTTTGTTAATACACACATTTAGAGAAATTTTTGAACAGTCTTAGAAATTAATAATATTTTTTATTAGAATTTAACTATATTTTTATTGTAAATACTTATTTTTTTTTTCATTTGGAAATAGTTTAGAATGTAACTTTTTTTTTGTATTTTAGAGGAGGTTTATCGCTTATGCCAAAGTACCAGTTTTGACCCCGTAGAGCTGTCGATATTCTTTTTTTTTTTTTTTTATTATTAGTATTACCGCCAATTTTATCTTACCGATGTCTTCCCTTGTTTAAAAAAAAAGGTCTATTGGATTTGAGATAACGAAAAAAAATGGACATTTTGAAAAATGAAAATATGTTTTCGAATAAAAGGTCCATTCGAATAAAAGGCCCATGCGAATAAAATACCAATTCGAATAGAAGACCCATTCGAATAAAAGGCCTATGCGAATATGAAATTCATAAAAAAACATTTACTAACACTTTATTTATAGACTACTGAGAAGTAGAAGGATAATATGTGGCAAAAAGAAATGATTAAAGATGACTTAAATTTTTTTTATGTGGAACCTGATCGCAATTGCAAATGTGACCACTGTTTCGGACAACAATATTTCTTTAGGTTTTTTGTTAATAGGTACACTTTTGTGCCTTTTATTCGAACACAAGACTCAAAGGCCTTTTTTCGAGGGAAGACTGTATAGTTGTTATTTCTTACTAATGTTTTTTACCTACAGTACTAAATTTTACTCCATTTAAAATGTTTTTATTAAATAATTTTATGTCTAATAATTTTTTGAATTGAAATTTTCTATATTCATTGGATTTTAATCCTAAATTATATGCGCAAGGTTGGACCTTATAAAACTTTTAATCTTTTCTTCTCAATATTCTTGTTTTTAATCTTTTATTTTATTAATACAATCTAGATCACTCATCATGACCGTATTTAGTCTTGTAGAAAGTCTCTTAGTACACCATTACATTGAGGTGCCCCTCGTAAAATAAATTATTATTGAGGAAACACTAAATTTGATTACACTTCTAATTTGTCAATTTTGAAATGTGAATGAACGGAAAATCGCTGCGTTAAATTTAGGCTTTCGTTATTGTATAAAATCTCTTATTTATTTGTGTTCTTTTATTTTTTATATTCGTGGGAGGTTTGTAAAAAAAAAATAATAAAACAAAAATTTCGTCTAACCAAATCTACATTTTTACCACTTCAATGTCAAAACAATAGAAAAAACCAGTAAAGAAGAAAAAATTGGCTACGCCGATTATAATATACCCGTATGAGTACTTGTTTATTATTTC
>JANSTT010023035.1:56378-98408 GCA_026745375.1 Platyura marginata | reverse complement strand
TGTATGATAATTAAATTACACTTAAATAGAACGAACGTTTAAATGCATTTTTATGAGAGAATTCAGTCAACCTAACGAAAAAAAAAACAAAAAATAACAGAAATAGTCTGCCTGTTCTAAATTAAAGACTTTATAAATCGTTGCTGGATAAGTTTGTGTCAATAAAACTTAGACAAATATCAAATTTTGTTTTCGGTTAAAAAAAAAAATAATAAAATAGTGGATCGGATTGAAACACTTGCTTAGATTTTTACAGCTGTGTTTGTATTTGCTCAGCGTGTCTTGACGTTATTGGTTGATATACGTAAGTATATCAAATATTTTTACTTATACCAGAAAACCGATGGATGTTATTAAGTTTATGCATTGGTCTCTTAATTTGTAATTAAATGATGTACATTGAATAAAAATAAAATTAAATTTCGAAATTATAAAATAAAGTTTAGCTGTCAATAATTACAAGATTATAAAATCTCCCATAGTGGTGCGATAACCTGGAGTTATTTTTCGTTTTGACCACTAAAGTGCTGCACCTTTTTAAAAAAAAAAAAAAAACTGACGACCCGGCGAACATATGATATTACGGCGAAACTATGTGGTATGACTGCAAAAAATGACCTTGGGCAAAGTTAGTGTCAAATTTCAAAATTAAATATTTTACAGCTTTCGATTTCAAAAAGTTAAGTCTTATTTTTTCTGCATTTTTATATATTAATATATTTTTTATTTTATATTGAGGTAGTGTTCTCTGCGTGTACTACAAATCAAAATTTTAACACCGCAAATAATATCTTGACATTTATTAAGGTGAATAAGGCGAATTTGAGACAAATACTACATGAGTCATCGTTGTGTCCGAAACGAATAATAACTCTTCAGCAATGAGGTTGTCGCACCACCATAGGAGATTTTATACAGTGATCGCTATTACAAGATGTTTTAATTTTAATCTTTTGTACAATAGGTTATTGAAGACGTTTTCCAAAAAAAAAATTGTTCTACTGCCCCTTTCAACTCAAAATTCTAAGAGACATCAAATTTTATATTTTTTTAATATTAGAAAATCCCTCATTTTTTTTTGTTTGCACAACTCCAGATTAAGTTCAAATTCATTCAAATCTAATTTGACCTAGAAACGATTAAAGATATACTACAGAAATTATCCGGTGAAGTATAACCTTAGACATCCATCTTATGTAGAGATAGAATCTTAGTCTTCTCATCGAAAATGTTTTATATAATTTTGATTTTATTTTCGGACGTGGGACTCAAGACATATTTCAAATGTCGGTTGAATGTACTAACCATTTTGTAATAGAAATTAAACAGGAAAAAAATGCCACCTCTATTTAAAATTTGAAAAACCAGTAATTTTTAGCGAATTCATGGACTTGGAGGTTGGAGGGTATCAAAGTTAAAATGATTTTTATGTTACACCTAATCGAAAAACAAAAATTACACTTCGATTTTTTTTGGAGTAATAAAAAAAGATTCCACATTTATACATATGAAATAGAAGAAAAAAAACCTATTAATGAAAATTTTATGACTCTTCCTACAATAATGAATTAGTAATTAATCAAAAAAAAAAAAAAAAAAAAATTGAAATAAAACAAATCAATATGTAATTTTGATTTGTGTCTAATTCGAAATACACACATCATCACTTTTTAAAGCAATATTTTACTATTATAGTTTGTCGGTACACAGGTGAAGGACGGTTGACTCTATGTAGTTGAATAACCGCGCGCGCGTAGTTTTTCAGAAACACCTTAAAGAACCATTTATTAATAATGTAAAATTTGCATAAGTTAAACTCATGTAGTTGATTTTCAAATTAAAAAAAACAAAAAAAAAAAAACAATCTGCATTTTACCGCCTTGACATATTTGATGGTAAATGATTTTTATATGATTTTTTTTGTTGTTGTATTTTTTCCAAGTAGATATATAAAAATCGAATTGATAGGATTAGTACGGTGGGGTAGTAGTGAATCAATTCTTATATTGAAAGTGATCGTAAATAATTTTTATTATATACGCACATCTGGTACACTGTGCTGTATGTACATAAATGTATTGTACAAAAATATGCAATTTTGCATTTTAATGTAAGAGAGAAATATAAATATAAAACAAATTGCATGCAACAAACAGGCATTTAAAAAAAAAAACTTGTGAATAATATACACAAGCATCCATATACGGTTACCAAGAAATTAAACAAGTTTGTAATTTTTGTATACAAACTATATTTCACAAGAACGAAATATGCAGTTGAGTAGATATTTTTTCTTCTTAAATAAGATAATATGCGGTGGACAGGTTTTTCGTAGATTTTTCAATTATTTTACACATTTACCATAAATATATGTTTCAATTTCATTGATTAAAAGTAAAAAAATTACAAAAAAAAACAGCTAATAAAACTACAATTGTTTTTATTAATTTTTTTTTTTATAATAAATTAATTAATTTGTGAGTGTAGGTAGGTGCAATGATTTACAATATAAACGACGATACTCATTAAAAATTTAAAAAAAGAAAAATATTATCAAGTCGTTTTTTGGAAGCAGATGTCATTGAACAGTTTTCTAAACGATAAAAAAAATATTATTCTCAGGGTAATTAATAAATAGTCTAAGACCAATGGTGGCCTTTAAAAATGGAAGCATAGTTGGAAATGTCTCGTTTTATCAAATGTGTCTCGTTTTATGTAAATGTAATTAAGTTGGTGAATTAAAGGAAATTCACTAATTGTTAATAAATATTTTATATTAAAATCACCTATCAATTTGAGAAAATATATTCCGACTGTTTAATTGGTGTTAATTAACATTGTTTTTCTTAAATTACGCCCCTTACCATAAAATTGCCAAATGGAATACAAATGCATCGGTAAATGGTACCATAAACGTGACGTCATCTGGAGAATAAGGCAATGCTAATATATGCATATTATACGAAAGAATAAAAGAACAAAGAATGAACAGGATAAGGAATCTGTCTTGAATATAAGCTGAATCGTTGATAAATTGTATTTGTTTTCTGTTCGGTTGACTTAAAATATAGCTACCGTAAATTCAGTAAGAATCAAAACATAGGAGTCGAAATCAATGACTCAGGTTTTTATTTAAATCTAGACATTGTGAAATGTTGCACGTATGTATAAACATTACAGTCTCTGAAATGTATAGAAAATACAAAAAATTACCTACAACAATAATTCACCTTTCAAATTTCTATATAGAGAGAGACACAGACCCAGAGTTATAATATTTACACTGAAAAACATGCAAATATAATTCAATTATTGTCTCCAAGGTCGACAAATATAATTAACGTAAAGATTTCTTATAAAAAAAAGTTAAGTTAAAAATATAATTGAAACTACCTTATCTTCCTATCAGATTTATAAAAAAAAATCCCACACCGCAAATTTACAAATAGAAAATTTATTTCTCGGTTACACTTACAATCCTTAATTTGGAATATTTTATTGATGATAGGATTTTTTTCTCTGCGTATGGGTAAGTAAAACAAATATTATTTATCTTGAGGTTATTATTTCATTGATTTGTTGTAATTTAAGGCCGTCAAAACCGGAAGCTACAATTTGTCATGGTTCAATTATATTTTTAGATTAGCTTCTAATTGTTCTGTAGAAGCAGCGTCGATGGTAATAACTGGAGATATAGTGATTGATATTGGATTTTGTTGGAGTGTCCGGAAAGGCCGGAAGTACAAACGATGAATGTCCCTTTGTATTTGACAATACATTGTGAGATGTCGACAGCATGTCCGTGAAATTTGATTGCCAAGTGAGTGAAGAAAAAATAGACTCAAAAATGTAAAATCAATGATAAGGATCTCATTTCAACATTTGTCATATTAAAGTTGTATTCAAGGAGAGGCCACACATACACAGCGTACGTATAGCATTTAAGATTAACTAACGTGAAATATTTCTAGCGCCTTCTAATAATATTCACTTTATACTTATCGATTAGAAATTTGTTTTAAAGAAATAACTTTCATTTTCTATAAATAAAGTAGGTCACAATTCCACAAAGCCAAATTATGTCCTACATATGTATAAGTTTCTGCGGCAATATACCTACATTCTTATGCAAAAAAAAGAAAAAAGAAGTCATGACTAAAAATTACTTAACCTAATTGGATGCAGAAAACCCAGACAAAACGGAAAATATTAATCTTACGACATTTAGTTTACCATTTGTTTTATTAAAAAAAGTAATATTCCCAAGAAAACATGACAAGCCAAAATTAATATAAAAAAGTGAAAAAAAACTCATGTTCCAATGACCAATTTTAAAAACTGTGAAATTCAGGGTAAATCCTTTTATTTTTTACATATGAATGCCGAAAACAGTTAAAATGCATTTACGTGCATTATGTGAATGCAACACAAAAGAATATTGACATTTAATTGCCCCGTAATGTAAAACCGTCGATTTTCTGTCACAAGGTCCAACAACATATCATATTTTAAAGAGATAAATATTGATTGTCTGTGACTGAAAGTTTATGGTGTCCTCCTACACCGAAACGAAAAATAAAAAATATTCTCAGACCATAAACTGGCGAATGTTAAACAAACAGAAAATTGCATTCAAAAAATTTTGTAATTTTTGTTTGTTTGTGAGTGTGTGTGCCTGCCAACAACAAAGAATAATTTGATTTCCGTATTTTTTATGAGGTTCTTTACACCTATAAAAGTTTGTTGAAAACAAATAACGTTTTTTTTTACATATTATGTCCATTTTTAAGCTGATCATTTGGATTACTAATTTAAATGATTGTTGACTCACTTCTGATCTAGTAAAACTACTTTTGGTTTTTGGTATCATTTTTCATTTGTGCTATGTGCATGACGTTGTTATTATAGACATAAGAAATATTGATGTCATCTTCAGGGGTGTATTAGTGTGGAGCGATGGTTTTTTTTCTAAATAATTCTAATCTGACAATCCTTTACTTAGTGGTAACTTGAGGATCAGATTAAGATTCTTATAGAACTTAACGATTAAGCAGTATTCAACATGGTGTCAAACTAATAATATCGTAATTCAACTTTAAAAAACCATATAACAGACCTCACTGAATAGGGAATAATATTTTTTTTTATTAACACTACGATGTGTCCTATACATTGCGAAATAATAACTGTAGCTCAAAGACATATGCAAGCAACAGCTAAAAATAGATTTTGTCTATGGAATATTAGACTCCAAAAGCTGTGTACTGTGTACCAGATAAAATTAAGTTGTCTGAAGTTGCTTTAAATATAATCTATGAGAAGTCACTGTTAAATAAGTTTTGTAATACTTGTGATTACTTGTGAGTGATAGTCAAATTTTTCATTTGTAAAGATTGAATGAATGAATGAAGTTCTACTTACCTAGTACCAGATTTTGGTGGACTATTGTCAGATTCAATACGTCTTCTTTTCTCACGATAAAGGGTCGAAGACTTAGAACAGATGTCGTTCTCTCTATGACGTTTAGTACGTGGCATCTAAAAAAATATTACCCAAATTATATATGTATAAAATTAATTAATTAAAAATAAATATTGTAGATAATAATTGATAAGATTTTTATTATCTAGGGAATAAATAATTATGTGACTACACGATTCAGACGTTAAATTAGATAAGTTGAAAATGTTTGGAATCGTGGACAAAAGGTTAAAACAAATCCACAACACTTATGTAAATGGTCAGAACTGGCGGTTATAGACATTATATTTGGCCTATAAAGGTAGTCCATGTAATTTTCCGCTATTGAGAAAGATTCAATATTTTTACTTCTTAATTGAAGTGGTGAGCACTCAAGTTAATGGCGGTTTCGTGGAACATCTTTTGTGCTTAAAGTCACGAAGTGCTTCTATACAAGCTGGATGACTGTATCATTCGATTGAACATTGCTCATTATTGATCCGATTTTGTGCAGGGTTTGGTAATTAATAAAAACTCGTATGAAATTTAAAATCATCATGGACTTAAGAGAGTCCATGTTGAAAAGTTCAATTTTCCAAAGTAAAGAAACTACTCGAATTGGTCATTTTTTTTTAATGTAGTGAATTTACTAACAGGGTCATTGTATAATTAACGATAATTAGAATATATAGAATAAATTAAGGCAAGATCAATCTTGTGAAAAATATGAAGTAGAGAAGGAAACGGTAGAACATTTTATGCGTAAATATCAAACTTATTTTCTTCGTAGGTTGGTTTCTATGGACTGTTACGTAATGATAATGATTTCCTAAGTACCTAATTTGATAGCTGCGCATAAAAAAAAAGTTAACTATGTTTATAAAGAAAACACAGGTGATTTCCAATTTGGGTACATACAATGGACCCGTGTATATACTTTGGACATTTTCTGATCATGTGATTTCTACCAATCTTTGACTATAATGGAAAATACTATAAAAGCAAGATACAAAAATCTAAATAAACCTACAAAAAATTAGATGCACAATGCAAATTGTAAATGTCTCAAATCGAAAGACGTAATAAAAATGTGTTACATAAATGCATCGAAACTAATTTATTCCAATAATTATGCCTAGGTGTTTATATCCGCAACGTATGATGATTTGATAGAAAAGCTATGCAAACATCAATTTTTTTTAAATTATGAAAAAACAAAATTGCTGCAAATATGTTTCAAAATTACCTTCTAATAATTCTTCTCAATTGGATTTTATTTCTATTAAAAATTTGTAGGTATTTCTACAAAAGCTAAGGAAAAACGAAAAAATCGAATCAAAAAAATATTTTTTTGACAAATAAAATTGACAAAATGGCGTCGTTGCAGAGATTGTATGGCAAAACATTGCGTTTTCACTTTCCAACGAAATATACTACGATTTGCAAACAATTTAACAACAAATTTCTATGCACATATTATTAACAAAACATTTAAACAAACCTCTATTGCTGGATAGGTATACAATTTACACCACAAATTAGTTATAATATTTGATACACGCTTCCAAGTCCTAAAAGCGGGGCCTTGAATGCTAATGAACATCGATCTTGGACAAAAAAAAAGTGCCGAACGAATGGTGTCAACAGAAAATCCTCCAGTTCATTAGACCAAAGCCAGGAAAAATTATTTATTGAAAATAATCATTAGTCAATATTGAGTTTTCCACTTTGAAATCAACTTTAAATGAAAATATTAAGTTTATTCCAAAAACCAAACACAATTTTTGAATTAAACACAATAGTTGCTGCATTGACTTTGTGGTGAATAAAAAATGAATAAATTGAAAATGGATGAAATGTCGGTATGACAGATATTTGTATTATCGCATTTTGTTGAATTTAATTTTGGGGTGCGTTCAATCCACTCAAATAATTCAGAAAAATCGATAATTTTCGAAGTTTGTAATGAAAGCAAATAGAGCGGCAATTTCAAAATTGTAGATATATTTATATCATTTAGCATTCCTAATAAACTTACACATCCAATTTCCAAAATGTATAGTTATTTTTCCAGTTTAATAGGTATTATTAAATAATATTAATATTAAATAATGAATTATTTTTATATACGAGATATATAAGCACTTTCGTGCTTCCCTGGGTTTCCCTATTTTTATTTATGAAAACGTTAAGTTTTACCAGAGATTAAAATTTAAAACAAAATCTGTACCTATCTGTAGAATTTGAAACGAACTTTTTTGGTGTGTAGCATCATGTATCTTAACGATATCATTTAAAATTAAAAACGTATGCCACTTAGGTACTAAATGAACGTCGTTAGCTGAACTGATTATACTTTTTTTTTATACAGTTTTGTGAAAATTGTTAGTACTGGCATTTTAGTTTGGGGATTACTCATTCTGGTTGTTTTAAATTTTTGGAAAACATACATATAAGTAGACATTACTGAAGAACGAAAATGTTTTTAATTAGGCAAAATTTTCCAAACCTGTTTGTTTAGCTCTGTGTTCATTTTTCATTCATAACCTGAGTCAAATATGTTTTTCCTTTTGTCCCATATAACCAATCGCTACGTATATTTACATATGTACAAATAATATGAATAGGTGCATACCTATACATATGAACACACATGCCCGCATATTAAATACAGAAAAACCTCGGAAAATGTCGTCAATGTAATGTCGGGAGAGCCGATGAAAATTCAAACATTTTCCGACAATATACCGCATCCGTATATTATAGCATTAAAAATTTCTTAGTTTTGGTGTACAGCTCGCTTATATCGCATGCCTTGCGAAAAACGTACAATGTGCTTTAATCGGTGACCCCTTTGACTGGACGGGGCCCTACATTCATCATTACCATCCGAGTAGGGTCTTTTTTTCCATATACGGAAATTTGCAATTAGAATAAAAATAATAATAAAACAAAAAAAAAAATTAAAAAAATCTATTATCGAAATTCCGTTTACACGTTTGTGATTGAATCGAAGAGAGCAGAGAAAAGATATTTTATTTTGGAAAATTTTCATTTTTCCTTTATATGTCCTACATTGTGTGAAAATGTCGTATAAAAAGGGGTGTAATCTGCAGTAACGCAAGAGATTTCAGTGCGGAAGTTGGTTGTAATACGCGCATTGAGAGACGGTAGTAGTGTGAGAATATACATAATCATCATCGCATACATATTTTTTGATGTAATAAGACTCTTACAAAATATTGTGGAAAATGTGAATTAATTGTTTAAAAGAAAAAAAAAAGAAGAAAAATATTGTTTTTCTCTTTTTCGGTCTGTTTGAGTGTGTGAAACACCAGAGATAAGAGCCGCGCAAATATCAAACGACTTTTTCTTTTCTTTCGTTATGGGTCTTGCAGATAAAAATAAGTGCTAAGAAGTGTATCTATAAAAAAAAAAAAAAAAACTATTTAAAATTAAATTAAACTTATATTATTGATTGTTTCTTTTTCTTTTTCGTATTATACCAGAAATATACGCTCGTTGTTTTAGCTAGTTAGTGATAGATATACCTCATGACATTACATAAAATGCCACTGCGAATATTTTTACATTATACCTACTCATACATAATATAGAGATCAATAAAAATATCTTTTTGGTGGGTTTTTTCTTCTTCTAAATATAGATTAGGGTGAAATAGCTTTCAATGGCTTTAATTTCAATCAAAGCTTTTATTTCTTTTTTTTTCTTTTTTTTTTACAAAAGTAGAATTAAGCATGTTTAGGGATTTAGGCTATTCAAGTAATAAGAAAGTTTAATGGATGTAACTATAAGTAGGTAACTAATGATCGTTTTCGTTTCTTCACACTTACAATAAATCAACGAATTTTTGCAACAAAAAAAAGTAGTTAATTCCCGTTAATTCTTTATAATGCCTACCCCCGGTTCGCATCTATTTTAGAATGGCGCGTTATTCTATCACAACAAATATAAATCAAATTATAATTATATACATAAATCTGTTTTGCAAGGTTGCTCTAAAATAAATGTATACATTTATGTATATACATACATAAATACTTAGCCTTTTTTTTTGTTTGTTAATTTATTGGATTAAAATTAATATTATATAGTCGCATAATGTATATATTTTGAAATTGTTTTCTATAATTTAATAGAAAATTCACTTAATCCGATATAAAGCATTAAATGCCGATTTATAAGTAGGTAACTAATAGGTAACATGTCTGGCATTGTAATTGAATAAGCGGCATAAGTATATAACTATTTTCGGGATTAATTAAAAGCTTCTTAGTCTTAAACTTAGTCTTTTGATTTTAAATTAAAATTTAGTCGGAACCCTTTTATATTGGTTCTTATTTATTTATTATAATAAAAAATAACCAAGTTCAGTTTAAAGATGGGTTGTATGGTTGTTAAGCAACTCTTCGCTGCGACTCGATGGATCTATTGTGACTCTCCTGCTGTATTTACATTTCAAATGTGACCCTCCAGTGCGGTACTGTTAATAAATTTCAGTATAAGGGTTGTTCTATCAAATCCAGTTCAATCCAATCCAATATAATTAAAATATACCCCCTCTAAATGTTGCAGTCTTCTGCGAGCTAGTGCATCGCATTCGCACAGAATGTGTTCTGCAGTTTCGTCTTCTTAAAGGCAGAAACGATAAGAACTTTTTCAATCTTGTCAATCGACAGTAACTAGTTGCGAGCTCTGTAATTATTCTTAGGTTATTTCTGTGAAGCATCTAGAGCATATCAGAGTATTGTCGTGAATGGAAGGGAATAAACTTCTTCGTATGCATTTTTCCAAAATAGTCTCTCCTTCTCCCAGACACTGATTTAACCTCGAATTGTATTCTTAGGGAGGGCACAAAAAGAGCTAGGGCCAGTTAATTTAGATTTTGCACATTCTATAACCAAAGAAACACATGTTTTATAAATTATGAAAAAAACTAGAGATTCTTGATATATTCCAGTGTGATTGGGTATAAGGAGACATTATCCATTACATAATCATTCAGAAACAAAAAAAAAATATGTATATAAAGACACAGCAGAAACCAGAGATTAAGATTAGACCCCGAGTAGATTATATAAAAAAATTACGTAAATGTAGAGCAAAAACCTGAGATCACGGGCAAATCTCGCTGATGGCAAAAGGCAAATGTTATAAATATGACCATCCAAGAAACTAAATTATAGTAAGCTACTAGAATACTAGTTACAGACTATTACTATTACTTATATAAGCAAGAAAATGCATATATGTAGTTATGCAATAATTTTAAAGAAATTACAGATAGAGCCTTTATCAGAAACATAAAGAAAACAACAACAATAATATTGTTCGTGTTTAGATAAACTATCCAACAAATAAATTGTCCCTAAAATAAATTATTCGGGCTACGATGCAGAGCTACAATAAATCTTGAAAATAATACGCATCTCAGAAATAGCTCCAAATAAAGATCATTTCGTCGTCCCCTCTGTCACCTCTTCTTTGATACTTCGGCACTGTAATTTAATTTTTATGATATGATAAAAATAATAATAACTAAATTTTACTAGCAAATGTTCCCGTGAAAAGGCATATTGTACTCATACGCAATTGAAAACAAGGAAACATTATAATTTAGTTGTATGTTTAAACATAATTACTTAAATGTTGTTAATGTGAACAATTAGATGTGATTTTTTACGTTAAAAAAAAAACAAGTAAAAAAAAAATTTTCAAGTCCAACCAAATAAAATTACAAGAAAAAAAAATGGACAAAAATCCAACCGAGTATGAGAGCGCTAAACCAAACGAGGATTTTTTAGTTCAAAATGGCAATAAAAATGGAAGATTTTTTACAACACCATCGGATCTATTAAAATGGAAAGATATGCCAAGGCATCTTCAGTATAATCCATATGTAATTGATGGCTATCGTCCATTGACAAATGTTAAAGGATGCATGAACAGTTTGCTGTATTTTCATAATGAGACAATCAATATTTTTACTCATGGTAAGTACCTAATAATCATAAAACATTTATTTTGATTGTCTTTAACTTGGATAGGAAGGCTCTTTTTTTTAATTGTCATCCTCGCTATAGGTAAAACTTGTGCGCTCCTATATCTATATAAGGCCAGCTGACCTACGAGGAACAGACCACTCAAAAAATACAAAACTATAGACATTTTGGCCAGTTTGGATATCGTTCCTTATTATTTATCATAATTCACTGATTATGATTATTTCTCGGCCAGTTCCATCGAATTCTGTTCAAAGGCTATACCATATCCGTTCATTTTTCGACTATCATTAGTATCAAATTTTTGCATCATAGAAGCGAAATTTTTTGTTCTTTCCAAAAAATCTATTTTTCTTCCATAAATAGTATGGTTAAAATAAAAAATTCTGTATTCTAGGAATACCAGTGTTGTACATATTAGCTACTGTACCATACATTATGCCATGGAACAATTTCCGTTATTTATCCTGGTGTCATTTGATTGGTTCGGTAGCACCGTGGTGTGGCAGTTTTGTTTATCATTTATTTATGAATCTTGACCGTGGAGAGGTTGTTTACTATCGCTTGCTTAAATTGGATATGTTTGGAATTTGGATGAGCCAAAGTTTTGGTAAGTTCACTACATAATTATGTCAAAAATTAATGTTTTAATAGAAATGTTCCTATAAATGTATACTACACGTTTCAGGTGCAATTACGTTTGTTACTGCCACAGCTTTCTGTTGGAAAATTAAATGGATGCTCATTCTTACGTATTGTTTGCTGTGTCTCTGGGGATTGTATAAGGTTAGTTTGAATTTATGAAAGAAATACTATAGTTAGGAAAAATTCACATCATTTCTATAGAATTTTGCAGTATTTTTATAATACATTAAAAATATTTTTGAGGATAAATATGTCTATTTTCGATTGTAGGCATTATTAGCTTCTTCACCCTGGCAACGACGTCTATGTTTTCTTTTTCCCTTTGTTATGAGGGTTCATTTGGTTGCGCTTAGGATGTTTAAATATGGGGGAGGAAATACAGAGTCAATGGTACATGTTTATTTACAGGTATGTATATTATTGAATTATATTTAGGTACACCAAAAATTATATTATCCATAGGGAAACCAAACAATAATATTATTTCTATATAATGTATTTAATTAAACTATCAGTGCTGTACTGCAAATGAGTGAAACATGATATTGAACTATAAAATCAATGTCCGGGTAACATCTTCTGACTTAGTTTTAAACATTATTTTCCCATTCAAAGTTTCAACACAGTGAAATCAATTTTACATTTTAGTGCGATAATTCCCGTAGGCACTTCTGAGGTTTGGTTCTGCTTCGGCCTTTAAATTTAAATACACATTTAAATAGGTATGTTTTAGGTTGCTAGGGCCCGAAATTCTTGTGTGCCTGTTATACTGCTTTAGCG
The DNA here is from genome assembly GCA_026745375.1 of Platyura marginata. Classification (NCBI taxonomy): domain Eukaryota; kingdom Metazoa; phylum Arthropoda; class Insecta; order Diptera; family Keroplatidae; genus Platyura; species Platyura marginata. The sequence goes on along the minus strand of JANSTT010023035.1, from coordinate 85,500 downwards.
AGTTTTCAATAACGAAATACTGGCATTATCAAAATATATCTGGTACATCATTAGCAATCGACAGATATCAAGTTTATGACACAAGATTGATAATTGGCAAGGAGATAAAAAAAGGTGATGTCCTAAAATAGAACCCAGCGGAACACCAAAGCGAAAAACCAATAGTTAATACATAGTGTATGGGATCAAAAAGATATTTAGATTTTGTCTTGAAAATTGAGGAAAATATTAGTAGATTATGCTTAGAAGCGCGTGTAGGGCTGTGTTGTATATTTTTATTCTGTTCCATATTGAAAAAGACACCCGATTATCAATAATAGTTCTATATATTAATAAATAATAACTATATAAGAGAGATAGCAGCTTACATTTATCTTTTATTTCTTGAGCTTTTTGTTATTATTGTTAAGGATTCCCGTATAATTTCCTATAATTACCGGCATAATTATACATTTACCTATGATTTTTTTAAATAAATTTTTAATATCTATATTCACATGGTAAACAATAATTTTTGCATTTTTTTTTCTACTAGGACTACCTACTTATCTAGGTATATAACTAGTATGTATAAGTAATACTTATTATCTGCCTATACGTTCACTATACCATAAATGTAAAATCGCGTGTACAATTATTTGTTTAATTATTAATTTGGTTTATTCAAGCCCAGCGAGTTATTTAAGTCATACATACACTAAGCGGTAGAACAGTAGACAGATACATACATACATCAATTATGTTGTGAGGATTCATTTCATTGATTACTATATTATTTCTGATTATATCCTCACACCCCCGTTCGATGATTTTTAGTGTTGATTGTTGTACGATTGTACATACAGTCCGGTCACGTTAATTAGAATTAATAATTAAAATGAAAAAAAATTAATTTTATGTAAAGCAATTATAGGTACCTATGTTTCTATATAAACAAAAAAAAAGGATTCAACTCAATAATTTATCTGTAGAAATTTTCATATAGATTTTCGTATAGATATCGAAATTATGTTTCAAATAATTGTAGTTTCGGATTAGTGCGACCGTACTTTATACTATATAGGTACATATATCTATAATACATTATCTATTCCATAAGTATATAACCTATCATATAATTATTTTTATAATGTACATATTCATATGTAGACCCCTTATTGTGGGTACATATATTCTATGAATAAAAACTAATCAAGCCCCAAATAAAATCGATTTCGAAGATAATTGGTGAATAAAATGTTTTACATAATTGTATTGAAATAATTTTTTTTTAGGATGGAGTTTCAATTATTGGTGGAGCTATTGGTGCAATGCACATTCCAGAAAAATGGATGCCTGGCAGCGTTGATTTTTGTTTAAATTCTCACAATATTATGCATGTGTTAGTGGTTGTAGCTGTATATTCAATGCATCAGGTAATATTTGCAAATTTTAAGTAGCTACTAAGTAAAACAAAAAAAAAACATAAACTTTACTTGAAGTATTTGAAAACATTAAAACAAATGAAAACGGTTTTGGGATTTGAAGAGAAATTATTCAGTTATAAATCGTAAGGTTCAAAAGCATCTCATCGAGTGGCCACACCTTATTCCTCAGACATTCCTTAAAACAATCGTGAGATGAGGAGTAGAGAATAGACGGAAAATGTAATTAATATCGGATTTGAATTTGGTGTAATTACCTGAGCAATATAAGTAATGACAATAAATAAAATTGTTGACAAAACAATTCCTAAAAGGACTGGGGAAAAGCTGGAGAAAATGTTCCAAGGAAATGCAGAAAGATAGGCCGGGAAAAAGGTTAGGAAAATGGTGGGGAAAAGGGTAGGAAAATGCGTGGAGAAAAAAATCTGAGAAAAGACTATAAAAAAAAAGTTGTGGGAATGGCAGTGAAGAAGGCTGTAAGAGAAGTTGAAAGTGTGCGGTATTTTGGGCGTTTTCATTATAAAAATTAATATTTTATGCAAACTCCCTCAACGAAAGTTTTCAGTTAGTCAAAAATGTATATATATTTTAATTAAACATTTCATTTTAGGCAACAATGCGAGATATGGAATGGATGTCCAAAGTTCAATGTCAAGAAAATAATGTCACAACTGTTCCTATACAAAGTATTAACGATTCACATGCAGATCTATGACCACCACGATATCTACCCTAATTCTTTTTTCAATGGAATATCTAAATCAGAATTTTTGCAAATTCTATTTTTCCAACATCTGTGTTAATATTATTAAAATAAATAAATATATATATATACATATATCATATATATATATATATATATATTTAAAATATTTATATCTCTAGAGAAAATCATTAGCTTAATTTAAAAAGAAAACATAAAAAAAAACTTGTTATAAGCTTTCCCTTAACAAAAAAAAAAAAAAAACAAAATTATATCACTTTGTGATTAGTACACTGTACAAAATTTAATAATATTAAAATGTACATTACATAATGTACAATAATAATATAGTATTGTTAATTTAAAAAAACAACCCTTAAAATTTAAAATATGGCGCACACTACTTATATATCAAAATTGACAAATTTTTTGGCTAAAACTAATATGCTTCCTTTTAACCCATTTTTATTAGATCTTAAATGCTTCCCTGTGGTACTCCCATTTTAACTTTTAACCTATATATTTATTCTAAACGTAATTTCTAACATTTAGAAAAATTATGTAAATCAATTTTATTAATCATTTTAAAATTAAGTGTGTATGTGTATGAAAAGCATTTAAATATTTATTTTAGTAGTCATTTTTTTTAGTCTATAAAATAAAATTTTTAATTAGTTAAATATTTAAAATTATGAAATTCTTTTCTTTTTGTTTTATTGTTTATAATTAAAATGAAAACGCCAAAGATGTATTAAGTATAAATTAATTAAATATATTATATAAAAATAATTCAACTGTGGTAGTAGTCCTAGAAAAAAAATACTGTTGTTTTGGGATAGGCATAAAATGGTTTTAAAAACCAAAGACAAAACTGTGAGATAATTTTTAATTTTAAATAGAAAATAAATGTATAAAGCTTAAAGTACAATATTTGTAAATTTCAAGCCTATATACATTACATAATATATAAGTAGATTGTTTTTTTTTCTTATTCTTCTATTTTTGTGTGTTCATCTTTCTTTTGTTAAGAAAGCTTGGAGTCACATTCTTAGCAAATATTTATTAGTAAAGATTACAATTAATTAATACGATAAAAATATGTAATAAAAAATAATAATTTTTTTTTAATTTTTATAATTTTAGTCAGATGGTTTAGAATTTTCAAAAATAGGACCAGCAATTTTGGATAGCTTTGAACATACATATATCGTAGCTCGTGAATTGATTGAGTATGCTGCAAACACACACACTCAATGTAGCTTACAAGGAAAGCTTTTATGTAATATTTTATATTCGACAAACATGCTGTCAAATGTATGACTTCCGTTTCGTTTACAATTCCCACATTTGGGTCGGTATACATTCTCTATCTCTATAACTAGTAGAAGTTATATCAAATGGACAGTAAATAATAAAGAACGATAAATTTTATTGTGTTGAATTACATCATAATTATAGCATATACTGCAACAATGATAAATTGATTTTAATAAAATATTAAATAAATAATTACCTATCCTATGCTCACAGATATATATAGAGGTATTAGATGTAAGTACGAACTAACAATTGAAATATTCCCCTTAATTGTTGTAAATTTACCCTAAAAATTTCTATCGAATTAATTTAATTTATTTTTATTGTTTATGCAGAGGGAACTGCGCGATGAGATTATTTGCATAATATAACGTAACATTGCGTTGACATTGGTCAACTAAACATTCCACTTATGGCTACAATTTTTTTGTGCTTACATTTAATATATACCTACATACGTGAATGATGTTTCAATTATTATTTATTAAAATCTCGTAGTAATAAATAACTACTAAAACTAAAACAACAAAACATGTCGATTATAAATTGTCAATTTATATTGGCCACCACAGTAATTATCTGTTCCGATTGGTAAAGTCCTAGTTCCTGATGTAGCAAGAATTCCATTACCGCTTAGCTTTCATTAAAACGAACTACATTATTATCAATCCTATAGAAGACGTGATCCACCTTAATAAAACAATTTCTGACCACTGATCTACATAAATGATTCTATAAAATGGTCAATTTATTGCAAAGCATTTTATTGTAAAATTATCCAAGATGGCCGGCCCCCCTTTTAAATATATTTATATAGTAAATAAATAAATAAATAAATACCGCTTTCAGTCTGCTAATAAAATTGAACAAGGTTTCTCCCTCTCCTTTCCCCACTTTTAAAATTTTTTTCAAATGGGTATTTTCTCTCGATTTTAAATAAATTTAATACAAACATTTTTTAAATATTTTTCCATCTGGCTATTTTTATATTACATCTGAAAAAAAAAATTATGTAGACTTACTGATTATTATAGTATAGTAGTAATAAAAATTAAAAAAGCAATAAAACTTACAAATCTATAAAATTAAAATAAATTATTGGAAGTGAATAAAAAAAAAAAAAATTACACAAAAATTTAAAATGAGAAATTCTGCTGGGATTATTAAATGATATTACCAAATATTATTATATTATTATGTATGTACATAAATAAATAATTAAGGGGTGAAGAATATTTTAAATGTAGAGAAATTGGTAACTTTTTACCCTTACCATTTCACGAATCGACAAAAAAATGTTAAGTAGTTAGGAAATCAAATATCTAAGTAGTATATTTTGGTATTTGCAATATAAGAACGCTTGAGGTTTATATTCGGGCACATTCTTGGGCACATTCAACAGAGCGACAAACATCACCGTCATTTAATTACCTCCGTATATCTTTCATAAGGAAGGCGTTGTTCGGATTCAACAATATAGAGATAATAAAATGGCGGCGCTCAATGAACAGAATGTTAGCAATAAAATGTTGTCGATTTATAAAATGGTAAGGTCTCTAAATTACCAATCGATCTAAAATATTCTTCTCCAACAGTGACTTAGGTAGATTTAGATGCAAATAAAAAAAAATGTATATGTAATAATTAAATAGTCAATTAATTTTTTAATTTGATGCGTAGAATTTGTGTGTTCAAAAGCGAGCAAACGGTTAAATTTATAACTTTTTCGCTTGATTTAAAGATTGAATTTGTATAAAGATTTTGGAAAAAAAAGTACTTATAGTCAGTTGATCTGGCTATGTAATACCCCATTGGAGATATCTTAAGAATGTTTTAAATGTTAGAATGCTTTAAAAAAAATACAAGAAAATTACATAAAATCGATTGTAGGCCATACCGGGTATAGTTTAGAACTTTTTAAGTTGATTACTACATACAGTCATATTTTAAGACTTTCCTCCCGTAAAGCTTGTTCGAATTGCTTCAGTAAACAATAGTACCAACAACAAAGTAAGGTAGAGTGGGTAACATTCATATTTAAAAATTAAAAAAAAAATCCAGTAAGAATCTCAATCGTCGTGTAGCTATTATGATTTGACCGAAATTAAAATTACAGATTCTGACATGGACGGAAAAATTTCGTTTAAAAAATTCCATGACAAAACAGAGTTTAGAATCAAGAATATAATAATACATTTTCGGTCGTAATCAAATCTCGATGGCCAATGACCGGTATTATCTACACAACATTTTGACATCACAATTACCACTTTAACGACCTTTACGACTTTAACATTATGCTTAACAACAATATATTAGATGCGTTCATTAAAGTAACAATTTGTCTGTTGGAAGCCGTTTTTGATATAACAATACCTTCATACACGGTGGTATTATTAGAAAAGTGTCTCCAAAGACCGTACACCGCTATGAAGAGCGATTCTTAAGAAAAATACTTATCTATATATATGGTAAAAAGAAATGTTCGATGAAATTAAATTTAAATTGTAGAATATAGAGGTAATATAGAATGTTGGTGCAACTATTTATTGTTTAGAATTAAAATTAAAATATAAATTTTCGTCACATTATAGAAGTTCCGTGATTGGTACATAATATGGTACGTTAGTATTCTTTATATACGGTTTCTCTTATGAATTTGTTTGTTATATTGCCTAATCTTAGTCGTGATACCATTTATTTAATATATGTATGTATAATTTCATAATTAATATTTTATTTGTAATTTATATAATTTTCATTAAAAATGTATACCTATTGGAATTAGAAGTGCTAACTCTTAACTTAAATTTAATAATAAACAAATTAGTTATGTGATCTAATATGTCACCAGTAACCGTATTTATTGTTCAGTATGTTAAACAAATTTGAATTTCGTGGAAACTATACTTAAGAGTGAGCGAAGATCGAAACCCTAGAAACTGCCCTACAAAATGGATGAATATGTTTGATTTCTTCAAGTGATTGAATTTTATTTGGTCATTCATTTATAATTACTTTGATGTGCTGAATCTTGGAGTCTTCCAAATGTTAATTCAAATCTGTTTTTTAATGGAGATTTTCAAAATTCGTACGTTCTTGTTGTTGTTGTTGCATAACTAACCTTTCCTGTTTTCAAGATAGATTTATTTTTTGATCTCTGTTGTAGTTATCTTTGATGCTACTTTATATTTTGTGCGCTAATTTTAAGCTTAACTTAACGTGTAGCTCATTCTATGGCCGGGCATTTTTTTTATCAAGTAGCCTTAATCTTTATTTTTGACGTACTTGGAATTTCTCATTTCATGTCATTAGTTTCTGTGGTTCACTAGAAACGTTCTGCTATTTAGATCCCGCAGTGCTATTTTTTAGTTTTTTTTTTTGGAATCTAGCTTCCAGCATATAATCTCTATGCGTTAATCGTCATTCGCATTATTACATATACTATTATTTCTCCTCAATAATGTTATGCATTAATTAAGCAAGTCTCTTTTCATTGTTAAAAAAAAAATATTATTGAAATAAATCAACTCGTTAACTGAGTTGTTGATGGTCATTTTTCGATAGCACATGGTGATTTCTTTTCGCACGACATTAAACACTAACTTATAATTGCATTGTAACATTTAACTGATGCCTAGATTACGGAATGTAAATGAACTGCTGAAATGATTGATATTCACACCTCATTTACCTGAATATAAAATACGGTTACTGTATAGACATTGTACACAAAATACATTACCTCCATTTTGGTCTAAAAATACTCTATCTTTACACTACATACACATATATCTAAATAAAATACATTTATGAGTGCCTTGTTTTGGCAATTTTCTATCTGCACCGCAAACAAATAGTTCTTGTAGTGAATACACAAAAATTAAATGATTTCTTTTTTTTATTATTATTATTATTACCTATAAATTACCAATGGTATTAATAATTATTGGATAATTGTTAAATTGAACGCCTACAGTTATCGCATTTGAAAAACAAATAGTTAAGACAATTATTTAAAATCATAAATGTACTTACCAGACAATTCAATTGTTTTTATTATGAACTTGTAATAAATTTGACATTACTTACAGACATCTGTGTTTTTTTTAAATTTATATTTAACTTTTACTTAATAAGGCAAGTGAGGTGACGTAGTTATAGCCAAGATTCAAGATGTCGGCAAATGGATTTGGTACAATTTCTGTCAATGGACATCAACGCATTGCTATAAGTAGTAATTATTATTAAATAACGTATAATCATACACTCATCACTGTTTCGTTCCTCATTCACAGTCCAGCGTTCTCTTATTCAATTAATTTTCTGTACGTACTTAAAAGAAAGGAACAGAGGACCATTGTCATGTTGGTTTTTCTAGAGGAGGATTTGGAAATAAACAAAACATTAATAAGAAGGAGAAAAAAAAGAAATCCATATATTTGAAGGTTTCGTTACACAATAAAAGAAATAAAATATAATAATACAATTAAAAGGAAACAACTTCTTATAAACCCTTTTGCTAGACCCAACCTCACAAGCTTATCTTAGATTTAAAGATGTATTCTTAATAATTGTACTCTGTAAGACCAGAGATAGGTATGTATAATATCAATATATCAATTCTTGGTATATCTAGTGTTAACCCTTTCGCGGACTATCACTGCAATTGATCTTCTAGTGGGTCGTCACTGCAATTACAGTTTATGGTAAATTTTCAATCAAATTTTTCAAACATATATGTTTTAATCTTTTAATCCCTATTTTCGATCACTGCAATTGCAATTGAGATTTTTTTTCTTCAGTTTTTTAATATTTTTTAAATTGTATAGTAAGTTTAAAAAACAGTGTTCAAATCCCCAATAATCTATAGGGTTCAATAGCTAAGAAACAATAATTGATTTTCTGAGTGGATTCATGAAATTCTTGCGTCCGCGAAAGGGTTAACAGAGAGAAATGAAATTGTAAGCCATCATTATTGTGGAAGGCGAACAGTTTAATTGGCAGTCTTTATTTAATAGCTACAATTAGTTATAATATAAATATTAATTTTCTTGATAAGATTTTAATTTAAAGTAAAGTAAAGTCGGCCTGCAGTAGTAAAGTATAGTACATTAATTATTCAAATCTAAGTTATGTGGTAAATTTCTACATAATGTTGCATTATGTAATAACAATTTTAATTTTTTGTAAATAAAAAAAACTGAAAAGATGTGATTTTTTAATTTTATTGGCTGAATATTTTCCATCAGGGCAAGTGGTAAATATGGAACGTTCTTCTTATAGGACCATGGGGATCAACAGTGAAAATCCAAAAATGTCCGATCCAATTAACATGCGGCAAACATCATATTTTGATTGTGATAGTTTCGATTGGGGACCATATCCAGGTTACTATAATAAAGTTACATATAAATGCATCTACAGAAATTCTGATTTTCAAATATATATGTAGAGGATAGAACTAGCCTTGAAATTGGACCAAACGATACTTCAGACGAACGTCTTACAAAACAACAAATCATAAATGAAAAATCTCGTCATATGATGGTGGATAGATCTTATTTATGGCCTTTGGGTATAGTTCCATACAAAATTGATTCGAGTAAAATTAGTAGGTTATATTTTTTACTTATAAAAAAGCTGCTAATAGTAAAATAGTACCAATTTCATAAATTTATCAACTAATTTCTAGAGTCAAGAGATTACAACAAAATTTTTAACATTACTTATGCAATGAATATGATAACATCGAGAACAAATTTGTCTGTTGTTTTCACAAACAAATACAAATCTTTTCAAAATATGCATTTTGTTTATGTAACGGTAAGTTGTTAGACATTTTACTAAGTTCGATAGAGAATTCACACCAGCCAAGCTATTTTTTTTTTCTTTCTTTGTTTAAGTATGGCAGTGAAAGTGACACATGTTGGACTGATATGGGATATCAAGCTAATGACGGTAATTCTCCACAATTACTAAACGTTCCACCAAGATGTGAAATGGCCAATATTCAGCATTTGCTTATGCACATTTTGGGATTGCGACATCAGGCATGTGACTCCTTACGAGATAATGACGTAAAGGTTTGTGCGATGAATATGAAACCAGGTATTGAATTTTGAATTCAACGTGACAACGTGTCAAAAAGTAGGAATTTTAAACATTTTAGATGTTGCGAAATCTTTCGAAAAATTACCGGATCATGTTGCCAACTCATTAGGATTTTCGTTTGACTATGACAGTATTATGAACTATCCAGTTAATGCACACAGTATTAATGGGAAACGAACTTTTATTTACTACGTAAGTTTATGTCCAAGAAAAATGATTTTAGTTATTATATACACACATTTCTTTGAACTATACTTGCTGCTAGGTTAAATACGAAGGAAACGTAACGTATTTGTGCCTAAATTATTAGGGTTGTAGGTTTTCAAACTCTTGCACTAAATAACTAGGCAGCTAATAATTTGGTGTTTTTCCAAATAGTACTTTTGGACGAAGAAAATGTTATTTTTTGGCTGGAATCTAGGTCAATTTTAACACAACTTTATTTGTTGCCGATATTTCGAAAAAATTTTATTTTCTTTTTCAAGGCTTGTATACAATCTATGGGAACTCAAGTCAAAATTGACCTAGGTTCCAGCCAAAAAATACCACTTTCTTCGTCCGAAAGTGCTATTTGGAAAAACACCAATTATAGTCTCAGAGGTCACTTAAAGAGGATACAAGATCTCATCCCCTTTATTAAAAATCTTAGGCAGCTAATTTTTCAATGACTCAAAACTTTATGGATCAATCCGTCAATTGTTTTGGTTGATATATATTATGTTTGATGATGCTAGTTTCACATTGCAATGTTTGCCGTTCATACTATCGTGTATTACAGCGTTCAGTATCGATGGATAGATGAGAGAAGACGATAATATAAAATTTGCAATAGCAAAAGTAAAATCTAATCTAGCCGTTGGGATTGTATGAACGGAAAGCAGTTTTCAATTAAATCAGCATTATTTTCAGTTTATACTTTTTTTCGCAGGATCAAAGTAATGAAAATGTCGGCCAACGTGAGATGCTGAGTAAAACTGATGCTGAAAAAATTAAAATAATGTATCCTTATCAACAAATTCCTTTACTCAAACGTTTAGAATTGTTACGTGCCAAAAAATAAACAATTACATTTAAATAAATAATATTAAAATAGAATTTTTTATTAAAATCATCAAGAAAGCTCAGAATGCGCTTTTATCAAAAGTGTTCGAAATACTTAAAAAAATATAAATATTTTCCACTACCGTTGATCGGTCGAGGCCGATTAATTTAGTATAGTCTAACTAAACGCATAGGACGTATGGATGGGTTAATATTAAAAAAAAAAAAATTTGACTAGACCAATGTCCAGAAATGAACTAACTGTTGGCCAAGTTCTAGCAACAACTTGACGATTTACTTCAATTCGTGCTAAGGAGGAACGAAAATTGTCCAAGCTAAAAAAAAAATTGCTCTTTTTTTTTGTTCTGTGGAATTCGGCATTCTTTAATATTTTTGATAAAAATAAGTCAATTTCGGGCACATAACCACACGCGCGACACAAATATACTATAATCATTGCCAATGTATATAGGTACTAAATAGGTACCAACTATAGTTCCCATAAAGTTGATCTTTGAATGAAAATTAGTTTTTCTCTGATTACATCCGAATGAGTAACTTTATGTGGAAGCTATCTAAGAACATGAACCACATCTACATAGGTGTACTCCTAACAATATACAAATAGCAAATGATATTTGAATCAATATAGATACATAGGTATTTGTAGAGATTTGAAGAGATTTGTAGAGATTTGTATAGAATACAATTATTTCAAATTATTAGAAAGAGGTTTATTAATAAAATAGATACCCCTGAGGATGACCATGAGGTTGAAACGTTGGGAGAAATAATAGCAAAAGGAATGAAGTAGTTTGTTATTTACACCTTACAAATAGATCGACAAGCCGGACAATCATCCAAATTATTAAAGAAAATAACGGTCAACTTATTATTTCAAATAGATTTCGATATGAGAGTTAAAACTTATCTTTTAAATAGTAAATATTTCTTATTTCTTAGTTATTTTAACTATTCATCAGGCATATATGTATTACCAAAAGTAACTAGGAGTTGTTAATCGAGATAGGAAAATGCAGAGATTTATTCAAATTCCATCATGAACGCAATTTTTATTTATATTTTTTCGCAAAACTTTTGTAGCCAAATCGAAGAGGATTCAATATAATTATGTAATTCAGTTTTAAAAACTAAGTTTATTGAATTTTTCTTAAAAATTATGAACAAATTGTGCACATTGTTGCTATTAAGTATTTTATTTTTATGTTGTTTATGTATATTATAATTTTTCTTTTTATTTAGTAAACTGCCGAGAAAGAACTATTTTTTTAATCTCTTTTTGTTTTTGTTTTTTTAATAATAATATTATTCGAACATGGAAGACAACTTATAAATAGTTTTACAATAAAAATATTACATCAAAATAATTATTTATTATTTAATAATACAAAATGTTTAGGTATCTGTGGCTGATAATTTAGAACATTTTTTTTTTGTTTTTAAGTAGAAATAAATTTTTTTAAAAATGTTACTTAGTTTTATTTTTTTAATTAAACTTAATTTAAAACAGAGGTTCTCAATAGAAAGTATCCTTAGGTTTAGGAATCAAGGGTTTTTTTTTTATTATAAGGAGGGTGCCTACAGGCAACAACACTTAGGTCTAATGGCCCATTGTGTCCCTCTTTAAGAAACGGCGGGTTTTGATTTAGGGGTGGGGGAGGGGGGTATCAGACAATCATTTATGGATTCAACGAGCCTGTTGTTCTTACCAACTCCAGAATGCAATGGAATTCGAAGGGATTGCCTAATTTTGTTGTAATTTAATTCTGGTTTCCAAACCTTTTTACAACAGTTCAAGGTGAACTGAACATACAGGGTGATTCAAGAAATGCGTATAAATTTCATTCAGAAACTCTAAGAGATAGAACTTTGGATAGCAGAAGGCAATTTTATTTTGGTTAGATATAAGCTATTAAAATCTGCAATTGCATATGTATAGTCTTAGGGATATACTGATTAAAGGGATACAGGATCAAGGATCATTATTTCAAGTTAAAAGATCAATATTATAAATGGGTCATATGATACATCTGCCTGTATGAAAATGTCACACGGTTTTCTAAATCTACATAATATTCCTCATCCATCTTTTAATGCTCGTCAGCAGGCATTTGGACATCACTGGTCCGAAACAGTTTTTTTTTAGCTATTCAAGCTAACGCTAATAAGTCTTAAAATGGACGTTGCGGCCTACTATTTCTTATGTCAAATGGCGAGTCTATGAAGAATAAAAGAAGCGAAATTGTGAATGAACGATCAAAGTTCTTAGCTGTATCCAGTCATGCAATGTAAGAATTAGAAAATCTATTGAATTATTAATACATCTTCTGGCTGATATTTGAGCCATTCACGAAATGTTTGTGAAATAAATGCCAAATCGAACAGGATATTGTTTGAAAATATAAAATAACACGAGCCTCAACAAGATGACTGAACCGAAAGATGATAATAAAATATGTATGCTCTCTAAACTTTGTACATATGGTGAACATTTGGTGCGAACATTTTCGTGCATTAGGCTAATTTAATGCTGTGAATTTGGAATTTATATAAAAATAAATTTTTTGAAAAATACCCCACCATCATTTTCTAAAATTGCCTTTTAACGTTGATATGAATTGATTTAGATTAGTTTTAAGTCTCTTGTTAATACTTAATTGGTGGAAATGTCTATAATTCAAAAACTTAATTGTTTGGCTGACCAAAACCACACTAAAGTTAACTCTTTGAATGATATTTTGGATTGTAAGTTAAGGTTACCAACATTTGTAAAATTAAATTGATATATTTTTGTGGTTAATCTTTTATAACAATTTCTGTGTATTTGTTGTAATCAATTACAAATAATAATTTTAAAAATTGACTGTAAACATAGAGCAACGTTCTGTTTATATAACTAAATGCAAATATCTACTTATTTTTTAATCATATGGCTAAATTAAATTAAAATATCGTACTAAAAATACTGTTAAATATTTGTGGAATTTAATTATAATGTGAATAAAATGATTGTAATTTTCGATATTTAAGGAAACATAGGGGACAATAAACCTGATTAAAATGTTGAGATTATTGATGACGTTGACTAAGCAAAAGACGAACTAATACAACAAAGAATCACAAATTTGACTCAAAACTCGAAATATAGATAGTTTGGGTTAACATTTTAGGAAATAATACACTAAGACCAGTCGAGGACCTAATTTAAATTGAAATTTTTGCTCAACTTTAACTCTGTATTTTCTGGTAGTGATGTGATAGGTGCGTGCATTGTTAAATAATTAAAGAAAATTATAAAAAAAAAAAAAAAATTACGAAAAAACAACAATTTGAGCGATCAGGGGATGTATTCGAAATATTAAAAAGTTTTTTTTTGGTCAGTTCTATTACTGTGTGAAATTAAAGAGAGGTTTAAATGGAAAAATTTACGTAGAAATAGTAAAAACGAAAGTTATCTATTTTTTTTGTGTAAAAAAACTGATTGCTATACTGTTGTATTATTTATATTCTGTAGCTAGTTTTTATTCTTTTCTATTTCCCAAATTTGACACATAATTTATTACGTTACATCAGGCACTTTAGTTTAAATTATTGATAGTTTAGCAGATAATAATAAATATTAATTTTATTTCGTTGTATTTAACAAAAATTGTATGACTGAATTAAAAACTTAATTTAATTAATTACTCCTATTAAATCATTTGTTAATTAATTAACGTTCTAGGTCTAGGGATTTAACAAGTCATATAATTTCAGAGAAACAATAAAAAAAAATTACCCTGTGGCAAATAATAAACTTTTCTTGGATAGTAAGTTTTTTAATAGTTTTCCAATATATCTCTCTTGCAATCAAAATGACGTTAGTATGTATACTATATGTATGTAATGTATGTGTTAATAAATCTTGATTGAAAATAAAACTCATACAATACAGAAGAATTCAGTGAAATGAACAAAAGTTCTTATCTAAAAAAAAAAAAAAGAAGAAGAAGACATTTTGATTAACAGATCTATTCAACATACCAACTATGTATGCACCATAAAACTTATAAAGCGAAAACCAAAAAATTTCCATCAATAATACCACCATCATTTACAGTGCGGTGTTTTTTTTTATTCTTTTTGGATGAATAAAATAAAATAATCCTGCAGTGAAAGTATGTAGTATTATCGTCGCGACGATCGCCTATTTATCGTCGATGTGATAGTATGTAAACATTATCGTCGTGAACAATTTGTTCGAACAAGAACTTTGTATCGGTTAAAAAAAAAACGTCGATGAACTTATTCGAATAACATATTCTATGCATGTAAATATAGTAACAGGGTGTTAGCATATTTAAGAAACTAAACATAGGGTATTAAAAATCTATAGAATTTATCACAAAAATTTGTGACATTAATAAAAAATAAGAAAATATAAATAAAATTTGTTAAAAAATGCTAAATATAACATTAAAAAAATATAAGTAGTAAGAGTATCATCGTGTTAAAAAAGATCTAAGAATATATATATATATATATATATTTATATATGTAAGTATGTAGTTTCTAGTTGAAAATTGAGATTAAGTTTTTTGTGTTTTTTTTTTTTTTTTTAGTTTTCAATGTCAATTCCATTGTGATAGATTAACGGTATATATAACAAATCTACCAATAAACGATCAAGCAGATTAAACAGTGTTCTTTTGTTTTGTTGTTGTTGTTGTTAATAATTCTATCCTAACCTTATTACTAATAAATATTTGTTATCATAATTAGGCCTTAACAATACGACAAAGTCGTCCTCTGACCCATTTCAAAGCTTTGCCCCTTACCGCATCTAATTTGGGCGATGTGCTTGGTGAAGAAGGTCAGGGGCCAGACGATGCCCATCGTGCATCATCAGATTCATGTGTTAAATAACGTATACCTACTTGTGATTCTAGTGCCCGTAAATCATGCCATGTTTGCGGATCTTGTAGCCAAGTATGTAGTAAACTTTTATCAACCGTAAAACGTTTGCGTTGCTTAACTTGTAGAAGATTATTAATTAAATCAATAGCTGCAAATAATATTGTAATTGTTAATAATAAAATAATTAATTATTGTTGATAGTAAGAGGTACAACACACACCATCACTTGATATTTCTTTCCATGGTGCCGACGGATACATAAAGGCGGCATTTTGTATTTGATCGTTGATATCTTCGTCTTCATTAAATGGAAATGTACCACTAAGACTTACGTAAATGATAACGCCAACGCTCCACATATCTAACGAACGATTATAACCTTTGTTTCGTAGCACTTCCGGTGCTAAATAGGCAGGCGTTCCAACAACAGAACGTCTAAATGATTTTTCACCGATAATTCTGGCAAAACCGAAATCACATAATTTCACTTGTGGAAATTCCGCATCCGATGACAATAGAACATTCTCCGGCTTCAAGTCACAATGAACAATATTTTTGCTATGTAAATGTTTTAGAGCAACCAGAATTTGTGTAATCAAAAATTTCGTAACACGTTCGGTGAGTTTACCGCGGGGACTTGATAAAATCATTTCCAACATATCACCTTTCAGTTTTTCCATGACAACGTAAATTTTCTCGGAATTTTCAAACATTCGTTCCAAATTGACAACACCACAATGTGAAATATTTTGTAAAATTGCCACTTCATTCTTTAATTGAGCTTCTTGCTTTGTTGGAAAACGTAATTTGTCAATCACTTTTATTGCAACCTCCCGATGAGTTTTTCGGTGTATTCCACCATAGACAATGCCAAATTGGCCAGAACCAAGTACTTCATCGGCAAATATTTGATATAATTTACCAATATCTTGAACCGATTCTTCAGCTTCCGATAATGTTCCTGTAAAACAAATAAAAATTATATTTTACGATCAATCTTAGCAGAAGAAGACTTACTGTTAGATGTTACAGGCATCATTGCCTGCCTTATTGCGGTTTCCCAACTTTTTGCCAAATGAGCACCAATTCCACTATCCGGCGGTGGCAATACCAACGGTTCACCAACTTTATATGCCAGCAGTGGATCCTGTCCAACATAATAATCAATATTGGCTGTTCGTATTTGGAAACAATGTGCTTCATTGCCAGACAAGTTACGTGCCGTATCGACGGTAAGTATTTCATTCAGCGGAATTTCTTTAAAATATTTGCTACCTTGATCGGACACAAACATTGTTATAGCTTTGGAATCTAATCGCCAATAATGTCGTTTAACTGCTTTTTCTTTGTTTGTAAAATGTACCAGCCATCCTTCTTTCATTGCTTGACCACTACGTCGTTTTGTATGTTTTACCGATTGTACTATTCTCATTAATGGAATGTTGGCACTAGGCGACGAGGAAGAGCTAGATTGCCTCGATTGTTCGGGATTAATATCAAGAGAATCCATATCTAAATCAATGTAACTGGTTCCATTTACTTTGAGCGGCGGAACAGAATTCTTACTATTACAATATGGATTATCATCTAAATCACTGTCATCAAATTCATCTTTGTAAAATGAATCACGTTCACTGCTTACACTGCTGTCACATGTATCCGTTACGCTACTCTCCTTTTCACCTGTACAATCTTTTGGAATTTTTTCAATGCATTTTTTGTGAGCATTATAGTGACAGTCCTTGCATTGGACACCCTGTTTGAAGAGTCCGCGCAAAAGTTTTTTACAATGTTGACATACTGTTGGTCGCGTATATGAATGTAATGCAAATGTATGGGGAATTTTGCATTGATTCGAGGTACTGCCACCACGACTACCTAGTGATGGAGAGCGACTTTGTCTGGAGTTTGCTGGCACTTGCTGGAAAAGAAAATTTTGTTTTTTTTTTTCGTATTTCCAATGTCGTCTACAAATATGAATATTTAAAAATTATTTGCTATGATCTATCGGATTTGTTTGATCATAGTATAGCTATGATCAATTTTGATTAGTCCAAATTTTTAACTGGACTTTAACATTCAGTTAAATGCCAAAAAAAAACGTAAGTAGTCGTCTGAAACTATAAATTCCATACATTGCGTTATAATCTTATGATTCATACATATGTGAACTCTAATTCAACATAAGTGAATCATGCAAATTGGGCCTGACTACCAACGTCTTTAATTTTTTGTTCTGGTATATTTTTTTTACAGAATTCAGCATTCTCCATTTTAACATTTATTGTGTAACAGTCTCAGAATCTTTGAGGAGAGTGGATTATTGATTGTTAAGGTTATCAGTTATCCTTATCATTAATAATAATAAAACATAATTATGGATCTGATATATTCTAGAAATAATATCTAAATTAAAATTTCGAATAAAAACACAAAATGAGGGTAAAAAATTTATTTTCTAAAAAAAATATATAAAAAAAATATATAAAATACAATTAAAAAAAAAAAAACAAATATTATAAACTAGAATATACCAGATCTTATGTAAAAAAAAATCCAACCACCACCAGTATAAAATAGAGTTATTTGCCATCTGATAATTAGATACGTTGGTCATCTATTTTATCTTCCTAATCGTATTCAATCATCAGATACCAAATATAAAAGAGCTCTGCCTATTTATTCTTAATTTTAATTGGAATGATCGTATCTATGTATGCAGGGTGCAGCAACTCTAACATTGTATGGTTTACAGAGTTCTACAACGGTCCGGTTTCAGATATATTGCAATTAATTTGAACAATATTATTATGTTTCCAGAAAGTTTTAAAATCAGAACACCCTTTCAGTGCTGTATTTTGTCCTCCACAAAAACAGCTTATCATGTTAATTGAGATAATTTAACCAGAGATTTAGTACAATAGACCCAACGTGACTTAATTGTAATGATTGAATAAAAAATCACCCTTCCGTAATAATCATTTGACAAAAAATGCAAATTCAGATCATTAATAATGATCCAGTTTAAAATGTTGTCACTATTTAAAAAAATTCGTCAACAACAAAAAAGTCAAAATGTTGTCAAAATTCTCCATTCGACCTTAAAAAGGTGGACTTGAAATTTAGTGATTGGGTAAGTTCACTTGTCAGTTAATAATAATCTAAGGTCCGATATCGTTGCTAAAAAAAAATAAAAAATCCCAATCGACAGAAATGACACATCAATGGTGAAAGCATTGGTGTTTCCTTAGCTACATTTTTCCGAAAACACAATAATATACAAAACACCCAAATACATATATGTAGTTGCAATGATCCCAGATTTCTGATAAACCTCCTCGTAAAATATTTAACGTTAGAATTGTTTGCCTCTCTGTATACAAAATGTATGACTAAAGAGTATTGAGAAAAAAAATTAATTTTTAATATCATTAATGAGTTGTGCCATCTTTCTTACCAATGATGAACCCGAACCGGTATTCGATTGATCATCCGATGCCAATGAATTACTTGAGCCACCCGATGGACTACGTGGTGGTTGTAGCGTTGATAAACGTCTCGTTGGATCTGATCGACTGCAATTATTTGGCACTTTAACCGCACAACGTTTGTGATAGTTTAAACTACATCCTTCACATTTTAAACCTTGTCGCACTAGACCAAACAACATTTCACCACAATAATCACAAAATGTTGGTGCCTTATATGAATGTACAACCAGTGCATGTGGTCGAATCGTTGGAATATCATCATGGTTATTTGCATAGCTTATTATAGCTAAAAAAAAACAAATTAAAATTCCATTTATTAAGTAAAATTGATGAGAAATATTGTCATTGAGATATTACGTGTTGCAGTTAAAACAATTTCAATTAATGTTTCATCACATATTTCCGAGGCTGCATTTACTAGTTGTAGAACATTTGAGCTGCTGTAGTCATGCCGAAATAATAAAAGTCGTTCCGGCAGATGACTGAGGCCATTTTCTGGAATCTAAAATAGTTTTTTGTTTTTATATTTCATTTAGGTGGCTAGTATTTATTTAAATTGTCTAAAACAAAACAAAAAACAAAAAAGATTTCCAAATTTTATCACTATCAACCTGGAATTTCGAAAACATTAAAGCCTCAAACCTTACCTCAAACGAACATCATGCACAAACCAGGCACAACGAATATAAAATTGATGAAAACGAAAGCCTTCCTTACATTTGTTTACCATAAAAAATTTTCCTCATACAATGATTGAAGCCTTAAATAACGACGTTACTTCCTGATGGAGATACTTATGCGTTCTCATATGGTGACAATGTAGATTGTGGAATTCGGTCACTTTTTATTTGTATAAGAAATGTTAAAGATACCGGAAGATTGGTGGAAGAGTATTCCATCAATTAATTTATTGCATTTTCATTGAGTCTCTTTTGATGGATGGAAGCACACTAGGGTCATTTTATTTTCGGAATTGCGTCGGAGAAAGTGTAAAAATGGCATTTCGTAAAATGAATTCACAGTAAAAAACGAAATCTTTAATAGGCTAAGAAAAGGAGGTTAAAAAAAGGGTTCCATTCTAAAATACTAAAATGTAATCAAAACCTTTTAATTAAATCTTTGGACTGATGCAAAATACAACAAATAATTACAGTCGTATTTAAAAAGCTTTTTTTCTATTATATTGCATGTTTAAAATGTCCTCGTAGGAAATAAACTGATACAAAATATTACGCGAATTACAAAAAAACAGAATTAATTATTATTTAAATATGTAGAATATTTCGCTGTTATACCAAATAAATAATAATTTAATCATGTTATTATTAATTGGCCATTTCAAGCCGAAGGAACTCCTAAGAAAACTAAGTCTGGAAGAAAGCGGCACGTGTAGGTTCTGCAAAGAAGCAAAACAAATCCCAATACATCTAATTATAGAATACGGACCTCTTCCTTTCTCAAACTAACAAAAGTAAAAATAAGGACGCTAACGGGTTTTCTATCAGGCCACTGTAAACTAAAATACCACATGCATAAAATAGGACTTGTCGATGACAATGTCTGCATGGAGGATGAAGAAACGGCTGAACACGTGCTATATGAGTGCATCGCTATAAGTCGAATGCGGCTGCATTACCTAACCTCTTCAATGGAGATAAGGGAAGCAGCGCCCAGGGAAATACTGACCTTCTTCAAAAAAAGCGAACTGTTACTGGGCTAAACCATAAGATGGAATGACACAATAGACCTTATAGGTCGCAGTGTCCGGTGGTATAAGTGCCCCACCCTCCAGTAAAACTTAACTTAACTAAGTCCGCTCAAAATCCTAAAATTCCTAAACAAAACTGGACTTGAAGAGGTACTCTTGGTATTATAATGGTTCCATTAAAATAGATGTAAGAAAGGAGGTACAATAGATCTAATTACAGGTCGAGGTGTATTGATCAACCTCAAACAGTATTAAAATACATACTTAATTGTTCATAGCAATCAAACCACCACCAACATTTTTGTTCCAAAATAAAGCTGCATAACGAGGTCAGAGATAATAGAATTTTAAATATACTTCGTGTCTTAAAAATAATACAATAAAAATTGACCTATTACCGATCTACAAACATATATACATACATACATACATTACTACTATCCATTACATATTTAATGCCGAACAAAAAAAAAAAAAAAAACAAAACCAAAGTAGTAATAAATTATATCACACTCTCTTGTCTAGTCGGTAACTTTAGGTAGGTCCCACTGTTGGCACATAATCAAATGTTATTTGTGGTTAGAGAAAAATGTATTCGGTAAATGGGAAATTGAAACGGAAGTAAAATCTGTACTCGGGGATAAATAATAAGAGTCAACTACTTACATATGTAAATACGTACAGAGTATACTAATATGCATGAGTACCTATCATATAAAAATAACAGTTCGCTAGATAATATGCCTACATTACCTAGAATTATTAATGGTGTTGTACCATAACACATTTATATACCATATTTATATTAACTGTGCATATGAATTGTACATGGGAAATAAGTGAAATATATTATTAGATATAGAACACAGTGTATGTAGAACATTTGGAGACCTTTTTATACCTGTATGATGTTAATCAAGGATATTATAACGTACGGAGCACGGAGTACGGTACGGAGTTTGTAACGCCCCATAATACTCATCGTAGAAAAAAAATGTCAAAAAATGCTCCAAAAACAATAGGGATGTTACTCTAGGACTACATAATAAACTGTCAAATTTCAACTTTCTAGCTTCAGCCGTTTGGCCGGAATCTTGATCACAGACAGACGGACAGACATGCATATTTCGACTTAGAATTTCACGAGAAAGACAATGGTGTTGAATTTTTTTTTGTACAATGACTATTAAGGGGCGTTACAAACTCCGAACCAAAGTTATAATACCCTTGATTAACATCATATGGGTATAAAAATAATAGTAAGATAGCAGTAATACCTAATTATATACAAAAATTTACTTACCTTAGAATTAATAAAATCACAAGCCATATCTTTTAGAGATTTTAAATTTAACGACGGCGCAGGCACTGTTACAGTATCTCGTAAATTTCCAAATTGAAATAAGAACGTTATTTCTGTACCTTCCATTGTTGCTATAGAAAAATGAAAATAAATGTTGATTAATTAAAAATTATTTGTAAATTAACTATAACTATTTTACGAATTATTTCAGAAAGTGGTAGAAGAGGTCAAAATGCCAATTGATAGCGCATTGTAAAGGTGACCTCCATCCATTTTCATTTTAAAACATTGCACTGTAAGAAATCTTAGGTAAAAGCATAATAAGAAATTAACTTTATCAATTGGCCTAACTCTACTTTGATTCCCTAAAAATCATCAAAAATAAGTGCAAGCCAGTACCAGTACGAAGAGCGTACTACACGGCCCATTGTATAAATAAATTTAATTATGAAGCTCCCTGTGCCTGCACTATTATACCGCATGTTGTTATGTTTTTCACCTTTACCTTAGCCCATAGTTGTTCATTAAAGAGTAGTGTACAAGGTGCTTAATTCTGATCTAAGTCTCGGAACACGTACAATCTTCATTACATTTATCTGCCTATTTGTGCATTTGTTTCTTCTAAAAAAAAAATGTCAACAAGGTAAACACAACCGCCCTCTCCGACCCAACGATACCTTCTGTCAGTATCCTAATTTCAAAATCTTGTCTTAGGTAAGCTGTTCTGAACATTTGTATAAGATACATTATTGAACAGCCCACGGAAGCTAATCCTACTTTAGCTGAACATTTCCCAAGAAAATATGGATGGAGTTTATTTGATTCAAATTTTTTTCAATAATCTGGTTATTGATAGTCAGAAATATTTAATTTTATTTTCAAAAAAAAAAAAAAAAAAATTAAATAAAAATTACCACGAAACATTTCTTGATCTTTTAGATTTTTTATTTGTCAAGTACTGGCAAAGGATTTTCCATTGAAAATGTGTACAGGTTTATCGTTACGTGATGCCAGTGTATTGACACGTGACTCTACTGATATGTACCCGTAAGTAAGATGAAAAAGGTGTTTCTAGTAAACTAATACAATACAAGGAATTTTCATTGTCTCCATTAAACGACATCTTATTTGATTACGTTATAAAATATTGCAGAATTTTGAGAGTCTATAAAAACTAATTGGATAAGTGATATTTCGGGTTACTTCGGGTCATTATCAAAAGTAAAGGAGTATAAAATGAGATATTTCAGGAATATATAAGGAAAAATTGAAATTCAAATTAAATGTTACGTTGCCAGATCTATCCAACTCAATGGGCCCGAAATATTTAATCAAAAATTTACAATTTCAATGACAACAAAACTGAAAACGAGGTTCATTGAATCCTACTCATACATAAAAGCAATTTTCCGTACTTACTTAACGCCTTACATATTTTATTTTATTATTTTGTGACAACCTGATGGATTTTCCATGGAAATCAATACTAAGCAAATAAAAATAAAACCTTCAGTATACTTATTGTGTTGCCAAAAATAAACACAATTTCTTTGTTTATTTTTTTTAATATTCTATCTATCACACTAAGTAGATATAAATATAATAAAAGAAAACGTACTGTGACTGTGAGCTAATAAAATATTAAACTATTTTTATTATTGCTAGACTGTGAGTAGGTAGGAACCACGTTACTATCTTTAAAGAAAAAGACTTTTTGCTAACTATCCATGAATCCATGCCTTGACGATGCTGTTGTAGTGTAGATGTACAAAGATTGACTGAGTAATGTTTATGATTCATAAGGTAAATTTAATTTTTTTTTTTTAGGAATTTACACAATTAAGAAACGGATCTCGAAGAGTAAATTAAGTCGATAAATTGTAATTAAATAATTTTATTGAATATTTCACAATAAAATTGCGGACACTGTTTGCTCTACTTCAGAGTATTGTATGCACTTAATTTTTGGCAAAAAAAAAAACAAATGTTTATTGTGGAAATATGTACATAAAATTGTACATACATATTCATATTTGCTTTGCTGACGTAGACGCTCTCCAAAAGTCAAGACATCATAAAAGAATTAAAACGAAATCTTACATAGCATGCCCTATTTAAGATCAGTGGTTACTTTATGTTTATGTTTTACTAAAACTACTAACAGTAATTATAATATTGGAATAAAATGATTGAAAATACAATTATTAGTTTGGAAATATTCAATAAAAATGTTATTTTGGAGAAAGTAACCCACCTGTAGGTTTGACGTTAATCTTAAGATCTATTGAATATGAATAACAATTTTATAGCAAAACACAAAACATAACAGTAATTCACACGGTATTTATTAAATA
Organism: Platyura marginata; assembly: GCA_026745375.1. Lineage (NCBI taxonomy): Eukaryota > Metazoa > Arthropoda > Insecta > Diptera > Keroplatidae > Platyura > Platyura marginata. Next base: position 61,128 of record JANSTT010023035.1, on the reverse strand, counting down.
AATACAGAAAAACTTTGTTTTAAACATATTTTTTGTATTAATTTTTCACGACACGAATATAAAATTGCATTACATCTTTTCGAAATGGAAATTCGACTTTATTGACAGCGGATAAAAAAGGTGTCAAATAAACAATATACCGTACAAATGTTTTAGGAATATTTTTTGTTGAATGAAACAAAATGGTGACCAATCTATAGTTGATGAGAATTGTTTCGAAGTTTCACATTGAAGGTGAACATTAGTGATGTTTAAGTTTGATTTTTTTGGTATTCATGGGTACGCGGGAATACTTTTCAGCCAAATACGAAATACCCGGTCTTTTTAGTTGATATTTTTGTATTAAAACTTTTTTAAAAATATGTCACATTTTTAATTGAAGTAAAAAACACTTGATGTAAAAAAATAGTATGACAAATACTATTTTTCGAATCGAATGTTAAAATTTTCCTTTCCAGCTGAAACTGAGACGACCATACGGCACGAAAAAGGGAATTTTACCTCGATGGGAGACTTTTTGTAGTGTTTACAGAAAATGAATTTAACCTGAATAAATAAAATACCGAAACCTACCATATATCTACAGATCTGGAAAGAGGAAGAGTGTATTTTTATTTTGCACACAGTTTGATGGTTCTAGACTAGACTCTACGAGTAAACCTACGATTTTTAAAAAAACTTTCAAACTTCAACAACCAATTTTTCGTGATGAATGGTAACTTTTTGCCTCAAAAAAAAAATTTGTAACGGGTTTTTTTGTTAAATTAGATATGAACTTCCGTATACATTTAGAGAAGGATGTGTAAATTGAAATAAGTAGTGTATTAAGCGGCCCATCCACAAAGGGCAGGGGAGGAGCGACCGCCAAAAGTCCTCATAGATACGTTGGTGGAGGAATCCCTTCTATTGATATCCCCACCCAACCCTCAATGTGCCCTTAAAGTAAAATTACACCATGTCTTTATAGGCCGTAGTCTTACTCATCAGTATTTTGGTCGACTAGTAAAGATTGATTAAGAATCATTTTTATTCATACTAGATTATTGGTTGAGTCATTAAACCCTGTCCAAACATCACCATTTGATATTTGTATTTGATAATTTAAAAAGATCTTGGGTCTGAACTCAGAAGACTTAATTATTACGCTTCTACTAATAATATTTTAATCGAATAAGTTTTTCAAACTATTAGATATTTAGTAATTCTAATCTAAATCTATAAAATCATATATGTACAATTGTACCTCTCACCCTACCACTTAAGAATGTAGGTACAACAGATACACACAATCATCATCATACCAAGCATATCATTAAATGTCGATGTACATAGTTGCTCATAATTTAAATTGAACATCCGGCGGGAGATGAAAGTATTCAACTTTGTGCATTATTTGTTGTCATTTCTTTCGGAACGGTTCATTGATTGTCCTTCAAAGATTTATACATTTTTCTAAATATCGATCATGGATCAATTATTGTCCGGCAATAATGTCGATCCATTTCAAAGTTGGTGGCCATTTATTATTGCCGTTGTTGTGGGTGTTGTTATTGCATTCAGGTAATAATAAATGTTTATAATAACAGTCTGATCATTCCAATCATTTGAATATTGTTTCGTTAGGGCTATTATGGGAGGACAAACATGCCCATCAACAAACAAAATTGAAGCAATGTTGGTAATTGTAACTGGTGGAAGTGGAGGAATTGGATTGCAAATATGCAAGCAATTATGTGAACGATCTGCACACGTCATTCTTGCATGCAGAAATGTAGAAAAAGGAAATCAATCAGTAAATATGATAAAAAAACATCAACCAAAAGCCAATATTGAAGTTAGATATTTGGATCTTAAATCGTTCGACTGTGTTAAACGTTTTGCCAAGTCAATTCAAAAGGATTTCCAAAGCGTAAACACATTGATAAACAATGCTGGCACAATCTTCAATAAATATGACATAACGGTGGATGGATTTGAGACACATTTGCAGGTGAATTACTTAGGTCATTTCTTGTTAACCAGCCTGTTGGTGCCGCTTTTAAAAAATGCTAAACACGCTCGAGTTATTAATGTTTCTGCTCATGCATATTGTTCGGCACAAATGAGAGAAGAAGATCCATTAAATACGGGACCATGGGCGCCTACTTTTCATCAAAGAGATGCATTTGCTCATTCTAAATTGGCAGTTATATCGTCTACTCGTTATTTGGCGAAAATACTGAAAGGTAAATAAATGGTTTTTTATACAAAATATATATTCTAATGCTGTATCAAATTCTCTCTATGTAGAGCCCAGCAATAAAGATTTTTTTTTTGTCTATAGTTCCAAATTAATCGTTTTCAAGGGAAACTGGCCTATGCCAGACCATATTATTTTAAATTTTTAAAATCAAAGCGATGGGATGGTCCGTGAATAAAAAAATCAATATTTCACCCACTCTTTTACGGCATTTTAAAACATAAGTGACCAAAATGCACTTTTCCTAAGTAAATAATAGAATTTTAGAGTTTTAAATTAGAGAATGCACTCACCCGCCAATAAATCCACACTACAATTAAAATGGGGCTCCTTAATTGCGTATTGCTTTTATTCGCAGATACAACGATTACAGTGAATGTTTGTACACCGGGTTTAGTACGAGGAACCGAACATCTACGCAGGTAAATTCAGACAATTTATTTGATTTTTTTTTTAAAAAAAAACCCTACATAGATTAAATAATTATGATTAAGATCGCCAGTTATGAATTCAATGTGTGCTAAAATTATAACGTATCCTTGGATGTGGTTATTTATGAAGAATCCTCAACAGGGTGCACAAACAGCTATATATTTGGCTACAGAACCGACGCTTGGGAATGTTAATGGCGAATATTTTAAGTAACTATAACAATTATATTAATTAATTACATAAATATAACTTCTAGAAATGTGCTAAGAAGTTGTTGCTATAAAGTGGAGAACTTTAAGTCTCTATTTTCGAAATTTGTATAAAAACAACTGTTAAAAATGACACATGTCTTTTTCTTCCGGACTTCTTCTCGAACATCTGTGAAAAGATCCTCAGATTTCTTCTCGATTACTAACTGGTGAAAAATGTAAAAGACTTTTTCTTCTTTCCGACTTTCTGGAACATCTGTGGGCTTCCTTGGATTTCTATTAGATATCTTCCGAACTTTTACGATAACCGTCCCAACGCTAGATGTATTACTATCTAGACATCGGATCTTTCGGACTTCTTCGGAACTCTATGCTAATTTTTCGAACTTTCTCAATATGACTGCGCTAAAGATTTTTAAACCATGTTTCACCTCGATTTACGGATGGATAAAGTTCGAAATTAAATTTTTTTTTTTTTTTTAATTTCAATTTAATGACCTAGGTCAGTTTGACCCATATAGTTCGAAATTAAATTTTGTGCAAATATTTAGTTAGTTTTGTTAGATTTGTGGGTGGTATCATTGAAGTTGAGGGGAGGGGGTAATTTTTCTTCTTCTTTTAATTAAATATTTTTCCTCTTCTTTTCAGTGATTGTGAAAAAAGTGTCGTAAACGAAGTGGCTGCAGACAACCAATTGGCCGAGTGTTTATTCGTCCATACATTGAAAGCATTGAAATTGGATAAATTTTAATTTATTTATAACTTTTGAATTTATTTGTTTCTATATAAAGTGCGCTTTTGAACATAAAATATGCTATGGGTTTATTTTAATAAAATATTCACATGCATTTTGTTTTTATTTCCGATTTCTTTCAAAAAGAAAAAAAAAACATTTTTTGTGTATTCTACCATTTTGTATTGTATGAATATAACAAATATCAATGAGTTCGTTTTGTTTAAATTAAAGCGAACACATTTTTGTGAATTTCTTCTTTTTTTTTTGTTTAATTTTTCAATTTTTTTTATTTCTTTTTGCTAAACTATACATAAATATATTTGTGTTTTTTGACAAGGAAGTATTTGATTTAATAATTACATATTGTCAGATGTGTTTTAGCTACCGAAAATCAAAAAAAAAAATTAAATTACAATTTTATTCAATGTGAAAATTTTTACAAATAAACAATTTTTTGTGATTTTTTTTTTTTTTTTTTACTACAATATTATTTTTTAATTGTGTTTTTCAACATTTAGTTGCTTTGTGTAAAAATGACTAGATATATGGTTTATTTAATTTTTTTTTTTTTTAAGTTATATAATATTTTAATAATTGAAATTATTACATTACTATTACTTATAACTTCTAAAAGCGTTTTTCAATATGAACATAAAACCAAATTTTAATAAGTACAGACATTGAAGCAAAATTAATTTTAAAAATACAAACAACAAATTGCAATGGAGACACGGTACCTTCAAAAACTATACAGAGAATTTAATTAAATGGGGCACAGTCATCTATAAACAACAACAAAAAAAGGACAAAACAACGGCAGATACTTTAAGTCAAGACTGCAATAAAACAATTGAACTGAATAATGAACAAAAAGACAAAAATCAACTCCGTTTACAATTAGTTTTGGAGACAATAGTAGAAGGTTGATGTAGAAAGAATGGTGGAAAACAGGATCCCAAAATGACTTGTGGATAGAAAAATGGAAGAAAATAGGCCAGTAGGAGAAACCCAGTAAAAGATGTAAGAACTCAGTGGACACGAGACATATGAAGAAATAATGGGAGTTGTTGCATAGCTAGAGGTCATTGTCGAGAGACAAAAAAGGAGCAATATAAGAGGTCAGGACCCGACTTG
>JANSTT010023035.1:0-56278 GCA_026745375.1 Platyura marginata | reverse complement strand
ATGGGAGTTGTTGCATAGCTAGAGGTCATTGTCGAGAGACAAAAAAGGAGCAATATAAGAGGTCAGGACCCGACTTGAAGAGCAGGTGGACGAGAGAATAAAATAGTTGACCATTAATTTTGAAGAGGCATTGCAATTATTAGGCCATAATCCAAAAATAATTATGTCAAAAAGAAAATATAATGAAGGAATATCACAAAAAACACTTTGCAGCTCTGTCGATAACTAGAGAATATTAAGAATAATAATACGACTATGTTGAAAGAAAAATAATCCCAAATAGCAAAGAACCAATGAGAATATAGCCTCTATATCTACTTCTATTGATACAGATTATGGAGGGTCTTTTCGATAAACTGAAATCAAATGAAAACAGTTCTAATGTCACGGAAGAAGACCAACAAAATGTTGAAAGTAACTAGAAGAGAAGTTAAAGAAGCCAAATTTATTGAGTTTAACGTTTGAATTTGATACGATCGGCAACAGCTATCTGATAAAAGGCATCGTTAAAAAGAAGATTCTTTGGTTCAATTCATCGAAAATTGCATGATACTAGGTAATATGCTGCCTAACGGGATTGATCGAGTTGCACCCACGCAACACCATATAAACATGGAGACTAGGATTCTAAAAACAATGAGATACTTAATAGTCAACCATTAGTATGCAGATAGGCGTGTTCCAATGAAATTAGAGTTTTCAAAGTTTTTCGGTGATGATCACCGGCAGGCTTATTACTATTATCAGCCAGTTCAACAACTCCTTCCTTCCCTATGATATGGTATTATGAGTGACACTTAACTAAAGTGCCGTTTATCAATAAGATTCTAAAATTATCATGGACGATGGATTGGTTGCTGGTCGTTAATGTTTTAAAACTTATTCAATAGTCTAGTATAGGATCTAAAAGGACATATGTAAATAGTTTCATGTGCAAGAAACTTAAAATGTCTATAACTCCAAAATGGTAAATCGGAGTATACCTTTCCTTTCCCGTAAAAAAATTTTTTTTTCTCAAAATCAAATCAAAATCTCAGGAACAATACGACAATTATCATAATTTCATAATTTTTCTCTAAAAGCATTATTTGGTTTTACATTCTATTAATGTTTAGTTCTAAAAATATGTAGTTGGTCGATTTAACAAGGCAATTAGAATTATCTAAATTTGTATTATACAATTTGCCTCTTATAAATGAAAAGCCTTCAAATAACTTTATACTCTATACTTAAAAATAAAATAAATATTTTTTTTTTAAATAAACAAAATGTATTAAGTACTAAGGTACTACTATAGAATAAATTTACCTAATTATGTACTTAGTCAAAGAGGATTTGATTTTTCAGCATTTTTTATCGTTGTTCTTATTATTTGTACAAAGATTAACAAAACAATTTATCTGCCCCACTTCTCAATAAATTTCTTAAACTGGATGTAAATTTTGATGAATAAATAATTAATTACGATAATGTGGTATTACCTGCATATTGATATTAAACATGTACCTAGTCACAAATTTGGCAAATATTTTTTTTTCTCCCCGTAAATATTCAAATTGATAATTGCTTCTAGCGATAAATGTTTGTAAGTCAATCGATTCGATTAGATGAAAGATTGTGGTGAGTTTTGGCTGACGATATATGGATGAAAGTCCTAGCTACAAAATAACCCAAATAGGTTTACCGTTTGGCTTAAGTTTATTATGGAAAATTTTGAGAAATAGAACTTTTTTTTAAGATTTCGTTATTTTTTTTTTCATTTTTCAAGTTTACAGCTATTTTTTTAAACAGCATGCTATGAATTTAAAATTTTGAACCGAAAATAAGAGAGGGGTCATTCGCCATTAAATTAAACTTAAAAATGTGAATTTCCTAGTGGTTTTATGGAAGTTACAAGCACAAACGTCCCTAAAACTTAAAATTATTTCACCTTTCCAACGGTCAATTTTGGACTCCCTCCAGTACAATTTTTTGCACAATTTGATCGCAGGAATATGTCTTGAAAGGATTTCCCTCATCTGGCGGGACATCCTATATACTATGTATACATAGGAAGACTAAAAAAATTCTAAACTGTGATCGGAGGGTCTGTCATAATTGTTGTTGTTGAAAAAGATACAGTTCGAAGATTTGAATGTCTTACGAATTTTCACCGCTGGCACTGGTATAAGTTTAATATAAAAATGCGGCAGTATAGCACAAGTACAATTATAGCATCAAGGCCTTATAGCATCAAGCCTATAAGATATTTCGCGTATGAAGGCTCTGTACAGTACCTCTATAATATTACATATTCTTGAAATTATTTGTAAGAAAAACGTACAAATTTTATCGATTTTACGATGACCTATTACTTATACATATCCTTAATTACCTTTAAGTGAAAAATTCAATTTAATTTGACTTACTTAGTTTAATCAGATACCGTAACGAATTTTCTCAAATGAATAGGAACAAAACAAAACAATGTGTTTCATATTTAAAGTTAGCACAAAATACTTAAGATATTCAAGACAAATATGTATGAAAGTTGTTACTTACATATTGATAAGTAGGTATTGTACAATTTAATAATAAAAATGATGATCTAATGTGATGAATTTTAAGTATATCTACTTATCTTAAATTTTTATATTTTGGTATCTTTTTAATGTCTGCATCTTTAAAATAAATGAATAATATAGAGGTAAATAATGTACGTAAATAAAATTTAAAGATAGTAACTTATATGTATGTATGTATGTATGTAGGTATGTGACGATTATTAAAGTTTAAGTATATTTGTTGATATGCTAGATGATATATAAAAGTTTTAAATATTCTATTTAAAATTCATTTTGGAGCTCAAGGTCAACAAAATTATTTCTTTATTGATTGTAAACTTTCTTTGGCGGAATATGGGAGCCCGTTCACAAATTAACCATATTAGTGCTGTGTATTACAGTTGTGTGATATATACTTAAGTTAACCATTAAGATGGCTTAGACAGGCTTGCCCAAGGTTCGGATTTACAAGGGTGCTAAGTGCATATGTTTCTCCTATATTCGTTTAATTTCCAAAAAAATGTTTCACGGAAATAAAACTAAAACCCACCGCTTCTTTTAAATGAAACACGAATTTTAGACAATTAACTCGCCGAACTGTAATTTGGTGTATTTTCTATTAGAAAATATGTACAACACATTTTTTTTTTAAATAAAAGCCAATCGTGCTAAGAACGAGAAAACAACTTGTTCTTAACCCTTCATCGGGCGCATTTATTTCTGAAATGAAACCAGGCGCAATTTGGAGCACATATTGATTTATTCTTAATATTAGAATTAAGATTGTGGATGAGAGATCAGGTGCGCCCGACAAAGGATTAAACAAACAAAAAAAAAGAATTAATTTTAGAATCCAATTTCACTATTTTTGATTACAATTTTATGTTTTGATACCATTTTGTTCGGCAAATTTCATTAGAGGGAGCGGGCGAGTCAGCTCTCCAATCTTAATCGGCAGACTAAGTCCACCCATACCCTACCCTATGGAAAAGCCTGCTGTTGAATGAATTATATGTATGCGTCTCATCTGAACAATAAAAACTTAATGAGCTTTTGGGATGTTACTTTAAAATAGCCGTTTATAATTTCCCCTACTAGGCCCAACACAAAATCAAATAAAAAGAGATAAAATCGAATTGGTGTCCCGAATTGTGACATTGTATTGGCCAAAATAATAAGTACATTATGGAAAAACGATAAGACAGTTTTCGCAGCAAATTATATTGATGAGTGGACATTATTTTAAATTTGATGCTACTTAATTGTTAATAGAAGAGAATGATTGTTGTTACTATTTAAGTATTCAAATATTTATTTATTTATCGTATAGGTAGAGATCGAATATCTTAAATTTAAAGTACCCATATATATATATATATATATATATATATACATAGGTACCCCAGTTTATTTTCTATTTTGCAGTAGAAATTCCGCATGCAAATATCAAAGAAAAAAAATAAAGAATCGCAGTTTAATCACTAATAATCCATGTAGCATGTGTGTTATAAGTCACCCCAATATTATTATAATGATTAAATAATATTCATATTAATATTAATGTGGGCCCCAAGGACCAGATACAATAGTACTTACGGATTATTATATCATACATCAATCTATGTCGCTGTCTTTTAAAATTTATGTATAACGTACTCTTATACCGATACATTTTCTTCATCATGAAACAGTCATAACAATCGTGATTCGATAAATATGGAATTTAACGTTTGTTATCGATAATTCGTATTTTCTCCATTGAAAATTGAATATCGTAAGGTGTGTAACATGGTGTATCATATCAAATATAATAAATATCGATTATTCTAAACGAAAAGATAAAATTAAATCTTATTACATAAAAATACTTACATTATTATCACGCGCGTGTATAAACTTCGTAACATAAAATAAAATTCATTATTTTACCGTCAATTTCAATTTGTTGTTGTAAATAAATAAGAAGTGAAGAACAAAACATTTCTATATTTTCCATTCAAAGAAGATTTCAATAGCGTTTAGTTATGTTGGTGTATCATTTGACGATGCTATATTATTATCGGATGAAGATAATGGCCGACATAAACCTATACGAACAACACCGGCATCCATTCCTTTCAATATCGCAACCGATTCGTCCAGTGTAAGGCCCTGCAAACAATAGTCGCCCACCGAAACTAACCGATCACCGGGAAACAATTGATTTGTCGTTTCGGCCGATCCACCCGGTATTAGACCGCGTACAACAATAACCGTTCCTTCCGAGTCCAATGGATCCTGATAATCAAGAATGGAAAAACCAAAACCCCGTTCTGTTTTCTCAATGTCAATGAACACAACCTCACTGGTCCACAATGCTAAACCGGAAACTTGTTCGACCGATTTTGAACGCTGTTGATCGGTTAGCGTTGCCGTACTCGATGTGTATAGAGAACTTTCCGATTGTGCTTTTGTTAATAGTCCCTGTAAACTTAGGTGGCCGCCAGGCAGAATACTGCGACTTTCGAATGCTTCCAAATTTTGTGATGTATTAATGACAGATGGTGCTGTAGGTCCACGAGCACATATTAATTTCACTTGATTTGGAAGCTCTTTCAGAATTTTCACCACATCGATGTGTTTTAGACCTTGCAATTTATGCTCATTGGCTTGTAAAAGTTCATCGCCAGGTTTGAGACTGCCTTCATTTGCAACGGGACCATCATCTAATATCGAACGTATATAGTGATGTGGCCTCTTTTCAATGCCACCTTCGACATCTACGGTCCCCTCTAAACTTATGCCAAGACCGGCAAGTTTATTCAATTCGGCCACAACAATTTTACTTTGTGGATACTCCTCAATCCATTCCACTGCCATTGAATCAACACTTGGAGTTGGCGTTGGTGTTGTTTCTTTTGAGCTATTACTTTCTAGCTCACCGTTACCATTTTCATTTGCAAATATGTTCGAATCAACCGTTGTATGTGATTCTAATTCGGCCTCAATTGGACATTCACCACTATCTTCGGTGGCCATTGATTCAGCGTCTGATTTTGCAGGTACCTTTAAGAAAATGCGAGAAATGTTTTGATTCATCGTGATTATCTTAGAGCGCAACTGTTTTTATTATAGAGACGGGCGTTTAACTTTAAAATTAGTTTTTTGGAACACTCCTGTAATTAAATTTATTTTAAAATAAATTCTAAGGCTGCTGTTGGATTAATATTTGTAAAAAAATATATCTTGAGGGAAATCAGAAATAAAGGCACTGATTGAGATCTGCCATTAGTTCCAACTGTCAAAGAACAAGGAAAATTCATTACACAGAAGATAATAACAAAATGTATCAACGTCCTTTGAGAATAATAAAATAAAATAATGAGAGCAGTAGCCCATCGTCATCATTCAAGGTTAAGGTGATGCTATTTGTGATGAAAGAATTTAGCGTACCATTGCACTAAAGATGGAACACAAACTGGCCACAAAGAATACAATGAAGCAATAATTTATGTAAAATAAAGATAAATCAACTTACCCAAGTTAATGTTGCGATCGACGGACTTGGCGGCAATGATTGTGCGCGATTTTCTTTAGCATCTGTTAAGGCAACTTGTAAATGTTCATATTTTCTTCCACGCAAAAATCGTTCCAACGATAATCTAACAGCAATATCGGTATTACGAAGAATCTCCACGGCTTGATGATTAGTTACGCCCGCTAATGATTTACCATCTACAGCTACAATTCTATCATTTATCTGTATTTTTTCGCTCATTTCAGCGGCACTGCCTTCAATTATGCTTTTTACAAAAATTCCCGATAAATCCTCCTCCTCGCACACATAACCGGCAACTGTTATTCCCAAACCGTAAACATTTTTCCTTAGTTCTACATCATAACTTTCCGTTTCGGGTGGATCTAAATAGTTTGTTATTAAAGATGGAACATTTAACGAGCAGTTTGAAAGTAGTGTCATGCTATTTTGATGCGTTAAAATTCCATCAGTCATAGGAACAATTTCGACATGAGGAGTGATAAGATTTTCAACAATCGGACTTGTTATATATGCTCCAGTAAATGCTGCTGTTTGAATGAGATGTCTTTCCAATTCTTCGGGATCAGTCAGAAGTTTTGTTGGTATAATTGGTGCATGACTTGCCAATGCCTGATAGTCGGGTGATGTTGGCTCAACAGGTCTAGCAACAATTATTCTTACTTGAGATCCAGTTTGTCGCAATACTGTAGCTACTTGTTCTGAACAAAATCCTCTCAAATTCACTTCGCCAATTTGCAATACATGATCGCCGCCCTGCAATCGGCCATCACGTTCAGCCACACCACCCGGTATTAGTGCCTTAATTACAACTCCGGTACTTTTGCCACCGACAAGCATAAAACCCAGACCATTTCCATCGTTTACTAAATCTATAACTTCTACCTGAGACCACTCTGTGCTTAGAACCATGACCGGCATGAATAGGGTACGTTGCCCCAACTAAGCATGTAACTCAACATTAAAACATATTATGCTGGCAGATGGTGATAATTTTCCATATAAAACTTCCATAAATTTCATGAATAAAAATATACCCTTATGATAATATCACCCGATGGAATTTTTTATAGGTTAATTATATATGACAGGATCGATATTTTCACTTTGCTTACATTTTCAATTTTGTGTTTATACGGCAATTGTGGCAAACAACATACAAACAATGAAATCCATTTCCTTAAATTGATTCATTTGATAAACTTAACAAAATTATACATTTTCATTTGATTTTACATTAGTTTTCACATAAGATTGTGCATTATTTTTTTTCGCGCACTCCTCACCAAATTTTTTTAACAGCTGCTGTCATCCACGGATTTCTGACATCTATCAAATCGGTAAAGACGTATCGTTGCTATGTCGGCGATTGATTCGTTTTTATTTTGGTCACATGTGTTTTTTTGACGTCATAGCAGTGACTTTTGTTGTACGCAACAAAAATTCAAATAGCGGGATTTTAAAGTTCAATTATGCAATTTACTTGAGTTTGTTGTTGGTATAATTTCAGTATAACGAATATCTAACAATTACCTAATTATTGACTAAATCTAATAATTTCTTCAAATTAAAAATAAAGTAAGTACAAAGTATCTCTATAAAGTAAACAATTACATTAAAATCAGAATTATGTATTATTATATTATTTAATTATTGAGTTGCAATGCAAAAATCACATTATTCAAAACATCAAAACAGTAATGGCGTGATAAATTCCACCATTCACGTCATTTCAATAATTTGCATTGTATTTCATCGGAGCATATAGTTGCCCAATGGGATAGCGGGAAATCTGTAGCATTATTTATATTGATGGCCTTGTCTTGAAGCCCCAGCCTTTAGATTTAGACCATATATATATATTTGTAACGTTGCTTAATATATAAGTATGCAACATATTGTGCGTTGGCCGTGAAAAGTTAAGTTCTACTGTTCCTAAATTATTTTTGTATGCTGATTGCGGAGAAAGTGACTTCGTATTTTTTTGAAAAAATTGGAAATTCTCAAAAACATTTATTACAAAACATTCTTATACGCTTGGGTTTATCAATGAAAAAATTAATTAAAAGTTCATATTTAAGTACATGTACTTTACATACAAATATGACCTATTAACGTCTGCGCAATTCCGTATATGATTTATGTATGTACCTCCTTTTGATGTTTGACGTACTCATTTTTGGCATTTTAAATTTGGGGGTAACAATGAACATTCGGCATGCATACAGAATTGGATACACAAAATATTTACTATTTTCTCTTAAAAATATGTTCAATTTTCTTCTGTAATACTTGATTATCTAAGTCTATTTGTTTTTGTTGTTTGCGTCGATTAACTTCGGCGCTAGAAACTCTATTTGCGCTTGCGCTGTTATTATTCTAAAAATAAATTTAAGGATACATTTATCTATGTTTCCAATGACAAAAATCAATTTTGTACCTACCCTCAGAAAAGTGTTCCGTCTATCTCTGGGTGGTGCAAAACTAGTTGGTCCCTTGGATAGAATCTTTTGTAACAGAATTCGATTAGTTCGTTCAATTTCTCTCATTTTTTCGTTTGTGAATGTGAAACTTTTTCTTGTTCCATTTTTATATCTAGAAAGAAAAAAAACAAATACTACTAAAAATACCATCTATTTTAATATTAAACTTAAAACTTTTTGTAAGTCGATGGAATATCGTCAACAAAAGTAAAATGGAAAATGTGATCTTCTTCGGTATAGTCACTGGGTACTGTACTTTGAACGTCTTCGTCGTCTTCATTGTCACAAGTTGTTTTTTGATCGCTGGTTTCTGTATCTTCCTAAAATTTAAAAAATTTCAATTACGATATTTTATATTTATATAGTTCTATAGTTCTATAGTTCTATAGTTATATAGTAAACGTAAAATGGATATACTTAGGGATATTGAATATTTACTTACACATTCATTGTTTTCTGATTTGAAATCATCTTCAATTGATACATTAGAAAAACATTCCTCTATAATACTATCCTCAGTTATATCTGAATGTTCTGCCATATTTCACAGTAGTTATGTGATTCAAATGATTGGATTTTAATTCAAATCTTCAAGACAAGGTAAATTATGTAATTTTTATGTCATATCAATATGTCATTTTATTACTAAATTAAAGAATTGGAGACAGTAACGTAGCGTTGGTTTTATTTTTGCCTATAAAAAGTATCTGTGAAATTCTTACTTTAATCCGCCTAACTTCATTAATTATTTAAACTAAGAATATTGATAATTGATTGATTTATTAACTAAGATAATCTTACTTCAAGTAAAATTTTATTTCCAATCTTTCTTGTCTTATAAATTAATTTCGATTTTCTAACAAAATTTCGAAAAAATCATCAAAATATGCGATTCAAAACTGGGTATTCTGCAAGAGAATTTCTCTATGGATAATTAAGCTTGCAGAATACCCAGTTTGAAGTTGCACATTTTGATGATTTTCTCAATATTTTGTTAGAAAAACCGGAAAAAAATTATAAGGCAAAAAAGATTGAAAATAAAATTTTACTTGAAGTAAGATTATCTTAGTTATATGTAATATTAAAATAATTAATGAAGTTAGGCAGATTAAAGTAAGAATTTCAAAGATACTTTGTATAGGCAAAAATAAAACCCACGCTACGTTACTGATAGGAGAATATACAATATACCTGTTTTATTAACTAAATGTATAACCTGTCGAAGGATCAAAATATATTTTTAAGTCATTCAAGTGAGTTTATTTCTTGTAATTATTACAAAACACCTTTCCAAACAACAGTTCTGAAGCAACTAAATTTCCTTCGATATTTATATTATACCAATTTTCTAACATAAAATTGCTTGTTGGATTGTGTTTGTAGGCCTATTACCTATTTGTAGTGCATAGGTAACGAAAACAATAGGAAAATATATGTATATTGATCAAACTGTCTATGGGTATATGATTCACGTACGGGTACGAGTACGAATAGTACTTGTATGCTCAAAGTTGTAATTAATTCAGTTATAATACCTAGCAATCAATATTTGGTGGGTCAATGAAGGGTAAAGTCTATATAGGAAATTGTAGGTACTTTACGTACCTATATGTATGTATATATACTTTGAATATTATTATTACATAGAATAAAATATAGGTGGGGATAGTAAAATATAATAATCGCCCATCACAATGTGTCTGATGTAGAACAAATTTAAAAGAATAAAGTAGCACCCTACCGCTGAACTTTTTAGTACTTTTTTTTATGTATTTTTTATTTATCCGAAACGTTACTGATTTGTCACAAAACCAAAAAAAAAAAAAAAAAACAACAAAATACAAATACTTAATGATAGGTAGTAAACCTAGAAATTTACAATGTACCTTACATTACATATTGCTCAATTTATTCTCTCTAAGCACGACATATGTAACATATGGGGAGGATGAAACTATATTAGTCAAAGGGTCGTAGAGTATTATAAAAATTCCGTTATTTTTTAGACCAACACATATTTTGCCAAAAAAAAACAAAAAGTAAAAAGACAAAACTGAGACAAAAAATGGCCAAAAGTAAAGCCAAGCCATTGGCAAATATAAAATAAGTAAAAAATTTTATTATCTAATCTAAAAAAAAAATCCGAGCCTTTATTATGGTAAGAAATGTTTACAGTTAAAGAAGTCTTCCGACTATTTCAGTGGTGTGTCATTAGGCTCAATCAAAATTACTTTACGTTGTGTAAGGTTAATAAAAAAAAAACATTTAACACAAAAAAGTGGCGATCTTTTTTCGGGCCTTTAACTTTAAAAATTATTCTTTAACATATTCTAAATAAAATTAAAAAAAAAAACAAGATTTTTTTTTAAAGTGCAAACAATAGACAGGTCTAGTATAATTTATTCCAAACATTTTAATAATTTCTATTGTTTGTCTGGGTTTGCTAAGTATTATTCTACCTACTCATACTATAGTTTGTGACTATATCAAAGAATTGACTCTATTATCCAACAATTATCGATTAACGCAGTTAATGTAGTTCATTTTGTTCCATATATGTATATACAATAAAAGTGATATTGTTTTATTGAACAAAAGGCCTTACATTAAATTGGAATATAATTTTAATTCTTTTCATAAAAAAAAAAAAAAAAAAAAATTGTACTCTGACACTGACACTACTCTATGCTACTTCGTATATATTACTAAACAACTTAACAGCACGCGGCATACAGCTGTAAGACATCCGATCGACTTCATATATTAACTTTAATAATTCGAGAGATAATTAACAATTTTTTTTTTTTTTTTTTTTAAATTATTGCAACAATGATGATTTGAAATGCAAATAGCAAAGCTAATGTAAATGCGACAAGCAAATCGAACGGTTTTAAGTTTAAAATTTTTGTTTGTGATTTAAGGCATTTTGTTAATTATTTGTGTGTGAATTTATTTATTGATATAGTCTAAAATAGTTAGTAGATGCATATAAGTAGTTGTTGTGCAAAACTAGTGTTAACCGTTTTACAGTTACAAATATAATATTATTATTAAATTCAAATATTTCTCGTTTTGTACGTACATAATCGCAATATTTAGTGCAGTACAATTTAGTTGGAAATTATGGGAAATTCTGGATCAATTTGTGCAGATAAAAATGCTATGAAAAGCTATGATATCAATGGCGGCGGGTATGTTCACAATTTTTATTATTTAATTGATGCTACATTTAAGAACAAAAAAAGTCGGTCCGTTATCGATTGTAATGCCATAACGGTAGATTGTGGAACTTTCGGGTCAATTAATGAAATGTTCATTTGTTTCATTTTCTTATTCTCTATCATTTTCATCATATTAATTTTCTCTGTAATCCGAGTAAATCATTACCATAGAAATGATATAAAATTGATTGCAACGTCATAACGGTAGATTGTGGAACTTTTTCATTTTTGTATTCTCTATATCTATAATATTGTTGTCATATTCATTTTTTTTTCTACCTTTCGAGTAAATGAATGGTTTACATCAAAATTAGGTGCACACTGTACCACTACAGCCTTCACTATAGCTTGCTCCAAAAATAATAGAGAGATCTTACTCTACTGTCAAAAAAAAAAAAATATCATGTGAAAGACAATAATGGCGTTCACATTTTTTTTTTCAACGATGAGTATTAACATAGAAAAACACTGTATATTAACTATTAAGGGACACTAAAACTCTGTACCAAAGTTTGATTAACATTATACGAGTATAAAAACATTTACATAGAAAACTAATCCCAGTTAATGGTTTGGATATATTATGCAAAATATAAATAACATTATTTATTTGTTTAATTTTGTATGACATCATCTATTCACTTTAATTACATTTAATTAGATATTTTTTCCGTTCTAATTATAGATCAGTTTATAATTTATAAAGTTTTTATTTTTAAATAATTCAAAGATGTTGATATACGAGTATTAATGCGTGAATACAAAGAGAAACAAAATAGTTGCATTCTGTTGTGGAGACATACATAAAAATATGCAAACTACGTAACTTTTAAAGTTTGAATTATAACAAAAATAACTTTTTCGTTTGAAGATTTTTTTTTATTAAATATTTTTGGTTAAATTTCAATTTTGAAATCATCAAAAAGATTGTCCAGTAAAAAAATTAATTTAGTTATACATACTTAGGTAAACTGGTTACGTATTAGGTTAAATGAGTGGTTCAGTGCCAGAGTTGCCTAAACCACAAAAATATTCACTGATTTCTGCATAACATGATTATAAATGTAATTTCTAGTTGTATGCCAAACTTATTTATTGCTTGAAATTGCCTCCATTAATGCTGGCATCTAGTTTAAATGTTAGGCAGTACTTAATTGCTAACAAAAAGTGTTGTGAGCCTAAGTTGCCTATTCAACAAAAATATGCTTATAAAAGCACTTCTGGGTTAAGTATATTTTTTAATTGACTTATTTTCATATACTAAGTAGTTCCTACAACATGGCAGAAGACATATTATTGGGATGCGTTAAGTCGTTATTATTAAAATCGTGTAAAAGTTTGAACATCAATATCTCATTTTAGAGTAATTGTTGGTTAGGCAACTCTGGCACTGAACCACTCAAATAATTACAAAATATAATTTATTTATTATTATGCCTTATAGCAATTATTTACAAAGTGTGTGTATAGTAAATTATTCAAATTTAAATTAATCAATGGCTAGATAATTAGACTAGTTATAGTAATCAATTTTTTATTTTTTATTAATTATTGTTAATATTGTAACTAAATTTACATTGCATAGATATATTTGTAAATTTAAAATAACGATAATCCACATAAGTGTACGTACTCTAGGTACTTAACGTAAGAAAAAGACTTGTCTTGCCTTATCATATTTCAAAGTTCAAAGCATTTTTTTTTATAGTGGTTTTAAAATAATGTTTGTGGTGGTAAATGTTTTCGATTTAATGGAAGATGATATTTGTGTTTCTTTGTGAAATTTAATGGATAATTTTAGTGGTCGTTGCTTTTTTTTCTAATACTAATATTACTGAAAAAAAATTAATAGCAGCAAAAGGCTAAGCAACACTCTAGCAAAGCCTTCACAAACTCGAGGGGTTTATTTTTTCACTTTCAGAGAGAGATGATTTTCTTTCAGAAATTAAGAATCAGAAATTTTCTAAGATTAGTATAGAATAGAGATATAGTTTATTTAAATGAGTTCATCACTTCAAATCTTTCTTCT
Source organism: Platyura marginata (assembly GCA_026745375.1). NCBI lineage: Eukaryota > Metazoa > Arthropoda > Insecta > Diptera > Keroplatidae > Platyura > Platyura marginata. The sequence goes on along the minus strand of JANSTT010023035.1, from coordinate 42,467 downwards.
ATTGTATTTTTTGCAATTGAAATAGAAGAAAGTGTAGGTACGCAAATTAAATTAAATTAACTACTTCCTATTATCTAATCTTTATTAACATTAAATTCAATTCAATAGTTTTTATCTGGAAATGGGTATTTCTTGGTAAATTCTTCATTATATCTGGACACTTAATATTATTAACTATTTTGATGCTATATCTGCAATTTTTGGGTCGTCTACTTTTTGGACTTCTCTTAAGATCTTACACGTTTATGACGTCCAAAATGTAGTCTAATTTTTGAGAATCTTTATGTTTTAAAATATATTGTAAACGCACAAAACGTTTAAAAAGTCAACAATAATTGCATCGAATTTCATAATAAATTACAAGATGGCGTCTGCTTTAATGACAACGGTACATCATCCTCTAAATCAAAAAAAAAAAAAAAAATTATGAAAAATGGAATGAAATGTTGAATCTAAAATGTTTCTTGGGTGCTGCATGGGGAGGGAGAGAGAGGTCTACAAAAATTGAATGGGTTCTGTATGATTATGATTTTTTTTACTCGTTAAAGAAATGTTTTCAAAGTAAAAGGATCCTCCCCATTGGAATTTCCAAAATTTATCAAATACGCTTAGTTACGTAGAGAATCGGTACGGATACGGATATAGTTTGCTAATTTAAATAAAATTAATTTTCCTTTGTTTTTATAAATTAAGAAAGAGAGTTATTTGTCTGAAGTCTGACTGTATCTAACCATAAATCATATTATTGTTTATTAAAATCTGAGACCATAATAATTTACATATGTGTATATTCAATAAATCTAAAAAAAAATGGTTCAATCATTTTTTAAATCTATGTACATAGATATGTATAATTATTAAGATTTACTGTTGATATTTTTCTGTTATTGTATATTTACAATGTAGAATATTTGCATATTTGTAAAAATAATTTATTATCTATCGGACGATATGAAAATGTTTTTGTTGTAAAGTGTACAAAATCAATTTTTACGGTATTAATTGTTTTTAATACAACCAAACGTCTATTTATTACATTATAAAGGTAAATAAATACCAATCTAAATGATTAGATAACATAAACATATATTTATAGGAGGTACAAAGTTTAGTTAGTATTTTTAGTAAGTTAATAATAGTGCATAGCTTATTTACCGGTTACGAAAAGGATAATAAAAAAAAATCTTAGAATAGCTGATTTATGTTGTCAAAGCAAAGGAGAAACCGCATGTAACTAAGGAACGTCTTTAATGCGCCACGAAATATACGGGCTGTACTACTTGCATATAATTTCTGGATCTGGAACAGAGTGTTTTCATGAGAAAATATATTTTTGATCAAAGATGCATATAGAGAATATACGGAGTCAACAAATTTATAAAGTTTATCGTAAAATAAAAATTCAAAAAAAAATTATTTAAAAGAATAAATAGGAATCTTGACTGATAATATCGGTGATTCCTCCTGCTCGGACTATGAGATGGTGTGCCACTTTTGGACGAGCAAGACGGGAGATTCATAGGTAGTGCATTTCTAAGTAAAGCTATTCTGCGTGGGGCATACCGCCATTTGCACCTCCCAATCCTAATCTTAAAAAAAAGAAAGAAGTTGGGAGTTAGAATTTCTCAAGATTGATCTTTAGAATTTTCCGAATATTTTAAGAACATAAATGTAAATTATATTTTAGAAATAGATCAAATGTGAAATAAGGACTGATCGGTCAAGCTGATTTTTCGTTTAAAATTTAATCCTAAAAATTGAATATTTTGTGAAGTAACTAAAAATCACTAGGAAGTTAAATAATTTAACTTTAACGACTTTTTTTCGGAAATTCAAAATATCTAGACCGTAAAATATTGTTTTAAGTAAAATTCGAATAACAGATTCCGATCTCACTGATCCAAATGTTAATCGACATTTTAACCGACGTAGAAAAAGGTAGTTCCAGGTTAGATTTTTTATCTATGCCTGTACTAAAGATGGACTGTCTATATCTACATACTTATAAATAATGTACTAAGGTTGGCTTCCCTGCTCTTATATATATTTATATAATATCATTTTCATTGATAAGCTTTACTATATATTTACCAGTGAGTTTCTTGACAGTTCGTTCAAGTGCTATCCACAAATATATAAATTATAAAAAAAAATCATTGATTATTGAGCTTTTGTACAGAACAGTGAAAAAAAAATTAAAATGAGATCATGTTGAAGCAGCTACTAGCGTCACTTGGATGTCATGGAGACATAAGCAAAACATTTCGAAGAACAAATTTTCATATATTTAATAATTCAAAGTAACTAATATTAAATCCTCTCAATTTTCGTCAATAATTTTCAATATTTTTGTGTGTGTCTATATAGAAGCATGAATGTATTAATATGCATATGTGTATGTGTATGTATTTTCTAATAAATTTTCTTTTTCAGGCCCACTTACAACCAGTCAGGCGCAACACATGCGCAACAACTCCCATCATATCATTCATCGGTACAATCAAGCAAGCGCGGTTCCCACACTGAAACAGTTGAATACGCGTTGTCAAAAGGAATAGCACAATCTGTTCATAGTAGCGATTTAATCGGACAATCAGCTGATAGAAATCGACAAGGTGATACAATGAGTGATTCAGAAAAAAATGTTCGCGATCGTCTTGGACTGTGGGGACGGCATTCTGATGCAGAAGTGCCCGGCACAATATCTGGTTTGAGACGATTGAAAGATGGGCGTTATAATAAGGTATGTCGAATTTTGTTATTTAAGAGATCATAGTAAATTAAATTATCGGATGTGGAACTTTCCATTAGGTCAATATTTTTAAAAATATCTACATAAGTACCTACATACATATGTATATGTTACTTAACTTTATAAATAGATTCGAATAGATATGTTCAGATAAATTATATCACAACACTAACTAATACATAATGTAATGATATCGGCGGCATATATATAAATGTACATACAAAAATATCGGAAGTACCTTGAACTTAAACTTTCTGGTGTTATTAAAACGGTAGGCATTCAGCCAAGTTTAACAAAGAAAAAAAACGTAATAAACTGAGTATTATGTAAATAGTATTTTGTATACCTAATCTACTGTAGAAATATTTTGACTTTTATTTGTTTAATTTTCTGAAATGATTTGTTTATTTTATATATTTGATTTGGTTTTTTTTATAAGGAATGGTAGCGCTAATAGGATTTCCGGTTTGTTTTAAAAGAAGAGATAAGTTTTTTTTTCAATTTTAACTCAACTAATTTTTGGAATACTAACCATTAGTAGAGGATTTTTTTTCCATCGTTCCTTTCCAGTTGAACGCTTATTACTGATTTGCTAATAATAATAGTACCGGTAGAAATTGTTGCATCCCATTTAGAATATCCATATTGGGCCAGTAAAAATCCATAATATCCTGTAAATTTTCGTTTAAAGTGTTAGTTTAGATTTTATGGCATATATAAAAAAAAGGTCAAAATTTCCATGTTGTTCAAATAAATGCAATTATTTTGGAACGATAAATAAATTTCTAGAAAATATTTATGTTAACTAAATAAAAGGTAATGATTTAATAGCCTTTTCTGTGACGTCAATATTTTAAAGGAATTGATTTTTCATGTTTTTCATATAATAATATACAACCCAATCCGATTTATAATTTTTTTTTTTTAAAGTAGAGGATCCTTTAGACATATTAACCCAAAATGTACCAGACCGGTTTTTTAGACTTTGATTAACATTTTTAAACTCAATTTTTTCGCTTTTCCTCAACTTTACGACTTTTCCTGAAATATATATAGGTACTTAAATTTTTCAACATCCTTCTCTCTTCTTCCGTTTTTATTGATAATCTTATGTACTCAACAGACCGTGTTTGGTAAAAATAGGTATGTATGTACAAAATGTCGGTACGTTTAGTATTAATAAAAAATAAAAAGAAACTTTTTTTTTATTAAGTTTTCAATTTTTATAGCCAAATAAAATCCAATTAAAATTTGTAAGTCGGATGAATAGAAAATAACTTTTGTGCGAAAAGTCTTTAACATTGCTATTTTAAAAATACGTTTTTTGATAATTTTTTTTTTTTTTTTTCAAAAATCAATTCAACAATTAAGCGATACATTTTGCGTTTTGTTGACATCATTTTGACAGTTTTAACTCTTTATAAAGTAATAATTAAGTTTATAAATTTTCCTCACTTCCTAGAGTTCTTTAATTTTGAACGAAGAAAAAAAGTCTGAATAAATGTCAATCAAAATGATGTTATATTCCAGAATAACAGTTAAAAATTGTTATTTTTTGAAAAAAACCTCTTTTGAAAATTCCGTTTCATTCGATGGGTAATGATTGTTGAATACACTTGCAAACCGACTATTACATCAGAGCGGAACCAATCAATAAACAAAAACAATTGAAAGTACCCTGGTTATAACAAAAAAAGGCAATAGAAAAAGGATATTGCTATTATAGCCATTTACACAAGTATATTTTATATAAAGTGTATCCAATTAGATCAATAAGTATAATAGAGAATTAGGCAAATTCCAGAAATAAATAGTTAAAAAAAATCATTTAATTAAGGTAATGACAAAAATTTGAATAAAAAATTAATATCACTGAGAAGGACAATAATCTGTACATTTTCAAGGCTTTTTTTTATGATTTTCATGAATTGTAAATTATTTTATTTTTCTACTATAAATTTTTCTTTTATCTAAACATTTTTATTTCTTAAATAAATAAATAGCGCGTTATATTTGTTAAAGATAATTAAATAAGCTGAGATAAAAATTCATCTCTTTGTTAAATACTCCTAATTGTTTTAAAGAGTTTTTATTTTTTAAATAAACAAATGTTTTGATAATGAAATAGGCGCTGGGACTGAAATTTATGTTATTAAATATTCTTATGTCAAGTTTATAGCAGAATTATTTGTATCCATGTACCTATGTACATACTTAGCTGAAATTTTGATAAATATGAATTTGGCCAGTTTTGCAAAATTTACTATTTCCGATTTAGATTTACTACTACATTCGTATTGATTTTGCCAAATATAAATTTGATAAACAAGACATTTTTTTCACTGATCTGACGTGTGCTTAGAAATGTTCTATCATAAGGTATATATGTATAAAAAAGAAATGTTCCACAAAAGTTTGTCGAAAATTAAGTATACCGAGAATTTAGGATTAAATTTGAAGAAAATGATGTTTTTTTTTTAAATGTTTTTTTGTATACATCCCACTAGTTATTCTAAGTATTAAAATAATTGTAATTTATTATTAAAAAAAAAGTTTAATTTTCAATATATGGAGGTATTGAACACGCAAGCTAAATACCAATCGATAAAAATAACTATTATTATCTTTTCTTGTAGAAATCTTCTTGTGAAATGTCATTGTCAATTTTTTTAAATTGCTAATATAAAGTTAAAAATAATACCTAAACTCTATAGCTATACTTAGCAAAAAAAAAAAAAAAACTTGATTTTATAACTACACAAAATTCTTAAAATTTTGTTTACCGAACCTTGAACATTTTTTTTCTTCTTTTTGTTGCATTTATTGGCCAAACTTTGAACATTATCTATAGTTGGCTAAAATTATTCATTAATAAAACGAACAACAAATAATGTTGTTATATAAATACCAACAGGTGTGTTCGTTCTATAGTTTATAGATACACTATTTTTACTGTGCTTATAAGAAGGTAATTAATTCGAAATATAAGAATTGAATTGGATTGGTTATGTGTCAATTATTATTATTAATAATGTCTTTAGAACGTTTAATCAATTTTATATTTATGTACATATACCAAACCTATACCTTGAAGTTTTTTTAAATAATAAAACTTTAGCACACGATTTTTCGCGATAACTTATAACAGATACTTACATATTACTTATATAAAACGTTTGCGAAAGATTTTTAATAATATATATATATATATGTACATTATATGAGATGACCTTCATTGCAATGCTGTATAATTTAATAATTACCCCGTATTGTGTTAGTTTTAATGTAATTTTTGGAAAGTTATATAACTAAAAAAAAAAAATATCCAATTAAACACTGCTATTATCGCGTATAATTTTTATATTTAATTACAAATTATTCATGGTACGGTGATTTTATTTTTAAAGTAGAAAATTTCTTGAACAGTAATCGTCAAAAAATTGCCTTTTGCGCCGCACTTTTGCCTTAATAAATTTTTCGTTAAAAACCTTAACTCAAAATAAAGGAAGTAACGATACTATTTCGTTTCAAAAAATTGCATAAAACGAAAAACACAAATTTTTTTTTTGTTTTGTGAAAATTCTTGCAGCCAGGTTATCAGATCGAAACCATCACCACCGGTGGGATCGCAAAAAAAAAAGGGAAAATTGTCCAAATGACGAGCACTTAGATAATGGATCCGCGGATATCTCGATTCTCTCTGCACGTAAAATCAATAAACTCAGTATGTGCATTGAGAAGCCCAATCTTCGCTTAAAAATTTATTTTTCCTTAAATTACTCGTTTAGATTAGACATAAGTTTAGATTTTGCCTTTAAGTTAAGGTTTAATGTCCTTGATTCTAAAATAAAGATAATAATCAACTCATGCGTTATTGTCCCGTTTTAGTGTACGTATATAAAATGTTCTTAGTTTAATAGTCAATTTGAGTTATAACATAAGAACTATGGAAGCACTTTGTTTAGGCAGTTTGTAGGTATTATTATAACATATCAAATTAACATCAAACAAAAGCGAATTTTTTAAAAAATAATTAACTGTTTTTTTTTGTAGGTTCCCCTAAGCATGAAATCAAGTAAATCGGTCGACTTTTCAATCGGTTCATTTCCGGACATGGGTCTAGTGGAATTTTTTTAATAATATTAAACCATCCATACGTCTTATGCGATCCAATTTCACTATTTTATTCCTAATACTAATTGTATTGTAAAATTCTTCAAAAATAAATCAAATCTCATTTTTTACGTAATATTGACAAACAATACTTGCAACAATTTGATACAAAATATTATTTGTATGTACAAAACGTAAATAAAAATATTATTTACATGTTTAGCATTATCAAATCGTTACCATTTATATAGAAAAAAAATTTAATTACATAATTGATAGACGCACGATTAAACGACCAATTAAATATTAATAAGATAGTGTCAGGTCACGAGTCATACGTTAAATTTATTCATATAAGTAGGATCGATCATATATTACGAGGTACAATATTCCACATTATTAAGAAGAAAAAAAAACAACTGAGTGTGAATTAACTCGCACAGCTGATAATAAATATTTTGTCTGTTTGCATAGTGGATTTTTAATTGGTATCAAAGTTAAACAGAAACCTGATGATTTTTTTTAAAAGTAGTCATAACAGATATATAAATAATGACTCGCATATTTTCAATGTCATATTGTAAATTTTCATTCGCAAATGTATTGCTCTCTCTGGCATATGGAATTTTTTTTTTGGAGATTATTTATGACTAGGCAAGAATTTTATGGACAAAAATAAGTTCTTTATCACTATTGCGGGAATTGTTAAAATTTATTAGACGTATGAAAATATTTTTCATTATACATAAATAGATGTACAGTACCTAGATACATATACACTTGAAGTAAGCTTACAGAGATCGTTGTCTTATGAGGTCAATTTTATAAACAATCCCTTATCAAACGAATTAATCTCTGTTATATGTACTACTCATTATTATACTGTTTGCAAAAATGCTACCTCTTAAAGCTGTTCTTTTCAACCTTTCGCAATAACAGAAATAAATTAAAAGGAACTCGTTTTCAACTTAATCCGTCCTTAATCTGAAGTTTTTTCATTCCCTGACCATCCATCGCCCTGTTTAAGTAGGGGCTCCTTCCCGTTATTTATTTTTCTTTTTAATGGGGACTTGCCTCCCTTTATTCAATTTCAAAAGTTATCCATTTTTACTTTTCACCCTACAACAACAAAATAATTTGAGAAGAATATTTCACCAAATTAAATAATTTTAAAATGTTTGGCCTAAAAGGATTGAATTTTCCGAAAAAATATATTTGGCCCAAAATTGTTGAAAATTCAAAATAATATATATAAAAAAAAAATGTTTAGCATACCTTGTCGAAAGATGATTGAAAATTCTCAGAAGTCTCACATATGATTTATGTTTTATGATTAGGTGGGACCAAAAATCTATTGGTACGTAGGTTGATTACAGCAATATTTGTATTGTTACCAGTTACCACCAGCAAGTTTTTCACAATTTGTACAAATCCTTGTCCAGTCAAAATAATAGAACTAGAACAGAAATTTTACGGTAAATCATTTAAAAACCATTCAATAAATAATAATAGCTTTAAATTATATACATACAAATATCGTATACCTACCATATATGAAGAAAGAAAAAAGTATTGGAAAAGCGAGTAGGCGTTTATAAACATATAATAATAATTAAAATTTATGATCTAATAACAATTAATGTCTATAATTAATTATTAATTATTGAAAGTGCAAATGACTTTGCTGTAGGGCTACATCGATATTGTTTGGCCTAGTTTAAAAACGAAAAGACAAACTTGACTACATATGTTATTTAATAAGTGACAGACGGTTGAGTAATTTTACGTCGCATTTTATTATGGTAGGTACAGTACAATCATGATTGATAATTGTTTTGCCTGTTAAAAATAGCACTTAAAATGTTAACGATCTCAATAAAATGATTAATTTTCTTCTTTTTTTATGGATCAGAGTATAATAAATGCATAGGTAGACTGTGAATTTTTTTGGAAGTAGATAAGATTAGAGTCTAGAGTCTTTTTTTTCATTCCCTAAGCAAATAAATGATAATTTATGAGAACATTTTTGTTACAGGGATTAGCATTCGGTCGTGAAGAACGTCAACTATTGGGTATCAATGGACATCTTCCAGCTGTGGTGAAAACCGAACAGGAACAAGTTGAACATAGTGTTCTACTGTTAAATAGATACGAAAGAGACATTGATAAATATGTGTATTTAAATGGTCTTGCTGTAAATAATTTTTTTATTTCCGATCTATTTTCGGTTTTAAATTTCTTAATAATTGAACAATCCACAGATACGAAATGAGAGACTATTCTTCCGTGTTTTAGCGTCTGATATTGGAAATATGATGCCACTTGTTTATACACCAACTGTTGGTTTGGGTTGTCAGCTATACAGTTTGCTATATCAGAATCCAAAGGGATTATTTATTACGATAAACGACAAGGGACATGTCTATGATATATTGAAGGTATTTAAATTTGTTATTTTAAAGTTTAAACCATTCTCCTGGTATAGTGGAACATGTTTTATGTAGAATTGGCCAGAGACCGATGTTCGAGCAATTGTTGTCACCGATGGTGAACGTATTTTGGGCTTAGGTGATTTAGGTGCAAACGGAATGGGCATTCCTTGTGGTAAATTATCGCTATACACAGCATTGGCAGGTATTAAGCCACATCAGTGTTTACCAATTACATTGGATGTGGGTACAAATACTCAAAGTATTCTTGATGATCCACTGTATATTGGTCTGAGACAAAAACGTGTAACCGGTGAGGTGTACGATGAATTTGTCGAAGAATTTATGGAAGCTGTGATTAAACGTTTCGGTCAAAATTGTTTGATACAATTTGAAGATTTTGGAAATGCAAATGCATTCAGACTTTTGGAAAAATACCGAAATGATTATTGTACATTTAATGATGATATTCAGGGTACGGCTTCTGTTGCTTTGGCCGGAATATTTGCTTCACTAAAAATTACTAATACTCGATTGAGTGAGAACACCATTTTGTTCCAAGGTGCTGGTGAGGCGGCGTTAGGCATTGGAAGTTTGTGTGTAATGGCTATGGTCAAAGATGGGATGAGCGAAGAGGAGGCCCTCAAAAAAGTTTGGTTAGTTGATTCGAAAGGATTAATTGTAAAAGATCGTCCAAAAGGTGGATTGACTAGTCACAAAGAAAAATTCGCACATGATCATCCACCGGCTGATACGCTGGCTGAGGCTGTGGATATTATTAAGCCAACAATTTTGGTTGGTGCTGCTGCTATCGGTGGAGCTTTTACGACGGGTATTTTAGAAAAAATGGCCGAATACAATGATAGACCTATTATTTTTGCATTGTCAAATCCTACGAGCAAGGCTGAATGTACTGCCGAAGAAGCGTACACCAACACAAAGGTAGGCTTTGGTTTCATTTTACAAAACATAAATTGACTTTTGAAAAATAGGGGAAATGTGTTTTTGCTTCCGGATCACCATTTCCACCATTTGAGTACAATGGTCAAACATTCTATCCTGGCCAAGGCAACAATTCTTATATCTTCCCAGGAGTGGCACTTGGTGTTGTTTGTGCTGGTGCTTCGACAATACCAGAGGATATCTTCTTAATATCAGCTGAAAAATTGGCCAGCATGGTATCACAAGATGATTTAGACAAAGGCAGTTTGTATCCACCATTGGAAACGATTCGTGATTGTTCACTGAAAATTGCTACTGATATTATGGAATATGCATATCAAAATGGTATATGGATTATTAATAAAATAAATCCCAGAGAGTTCAAGATATATATGCCCTTTTATATTATTATAGGTCTAGCTACAGTTCGTCCAGAGCCCAAGGATAAAGAAGCGTTTATAAAGTCACAAACATATGATCTATCCTATCCATCTTCAGTACCTCAAGTATACTCAATGCCGAAATTGTAATGTGGCGATTTTAAAAATTATTGCATTTATTAATCTAATCATAAAAATTTATTAATGTGTTTAGGATGAAAACTTGTCAATGCAAGTAGACAATATATTGCAATAAATGTACACATTTGAATTTAATGTTATGAGGTGGCGAGAAATTTTTTTCTTAAGTTGTTACTCAGATTTTTAATATCATTTTTATTTTGTGAATCATTGTTTTGATAAGGAAGGCCACTTCAATTACTTATGTAATAAATTTGTTTAATATATTAATATAAATGTATTTATTTCCTATAGCAATATCTTGGCTGTTAATTTTTGATAATATTAAATTATATATGTACGTACATCAATCATTTGTTACATTTATTTTTCAAGCATTCTTTTTGAGAAGAACCATACCTATATTTTTCTGTCAGTCATAAGTATTATGAAGTCTATTTTGGTTAATTTGGTATTGATCATGAAGTTAACCGGTTTCAAAGAGACAGATAATTGTTTGCTTTGGCATGATCTTTTCCATGTTATAAGATGTGGTATCTGTTCCTTCAAGCAAAACATCCTATTTTTTTAGGGTTGATATTTTCTGTTGGTCATCCTTTACCCTGCTCCAGCCCTACAACCCACTAGTCTATTTTGGTCAATTTGGTTTTGATCATGAAGTTAACCGTTTTCAAAGGGTTGATATTTTCTGTTGGTCATCCTTTACCCTGCCCCAGCCCTACTTCTGTTCACAACTTCTTTAAAGCTAAAACGATTAAAAGTTTACGCTATAATCCACTTGATCTCTTAAAACATATGCATTTATTTGAGCAAGAGGAAAAAAGTCTACTTACCGATGGCTTTAGCTGGAATACATAAATGTTTTTGGATTCTTTAATCTATCTATCGCCTCCATTTTGTAATTTAAAAAATTTTGAATACAAAAATATCAACTAAAATGATCGGGTATTTTGTATTTGGACTTTATTAAAGTATCCTCGGGTACCCACGAATACGAAATGTATCAAAATTGCGCTTCACTATCTAAAATGGCGGGCGAATACATCAACGTAAATAGATCTATGCGGTTACCTACTACCAACAGTTTAAATTGTTTGTGATCTGGCAGCACTGGTAGTTGTAAAAACCAAAGTAGGTGAAAAAAGTTCAATTTTATATTTATCTTATTTTTTAAACATAATTCCTTAATTAATTGTGATGCATTTGAAACTGGTAAATTTTGCACTTCTATTAAAAATTGTAAAATTGTGTTTTCTTTAGAAAAATTGTACAAGTAAAATATAATTTTCATTTTGACTTTCCTTTTTGTAGGCCTTTTCGAATTAAAAATAAAACCATCCCAGTGCCACTATTTTATCGTGAAAGTGAAATCTATTCGTTATATTTCTTAATTATAGCCAATTATCAATTTCCTAGCAAAAAAAAACAAGGTTCGGCATTTGACATAACCTTACAATTTCCGCACGTCAAAACAGACTGATTATATTTTCTACTCGTGATCTTATGTAATCGCGTATATTTGATATATTTACTATACTATAAGCATATTTTACAGATAGAATAATTCAACAATATGACGACCGGCAGTACAGGATCACTATTCCCAAAATGGCAATTGGCTATTATATTAGGTGCTCCGGTTGCAATCGGTCTTGGCTACTTGTATTATCGCAATCAAACGGCCTCCATACAGTCACAGAAAAAAGATAAAAAATCATTAGGCAATATGAAAGAGCAAACAATATCAATAGACGGCGATGACAAATTATTAGAAAAGACGGATAGTTTAAAAGCGTCTAAATCCAGTTCTAAACTTTCACCATTGGAAGACGCAAATCAATATAAAAATGAAGGAAATGTTTGTTTCAAGAAAGGTAAATATGACGAGGCGATTCGGTATTACGATAAAGCAATAGAAACATGTCCGCTACAGAATTCCATTGATTTGTCAACATTTTATCAAAATCGAGCGGCTGCCTATGAGCAATTGCGAAAATGGTCGTCTGTAAAGTCAGATTGTTCCACGGCACTTGATTTGAATCCCAGATATATTAAGGCGTTACATAGACGAGCGCGAGCCAATGAATATCTTAACGATTTGGCATCGAGTTTGGAAGATGTTACAGCAACGTGCATTTTGGAAGGATTTCAGAACAACAGTTCGCTTATTTTTGCAGATAAAGTACTTAAACAGATGGGTCGGGATGATGCTCGAAAAGCGATTCATTTACGAAAACCTTCATTTCCATCTTCGAATTTTGTTAAAACATATTTTGCCTCATTCACACAGGACCCAATACAGAAAATTATTATTGCCAGCAGTGATCCCAAAGGATTTGTTCGGGCCAAACAATCATTTGATGCGCAAAATTATGAAATCGTTATTCCAGCATGTACAGAAGAAATTGAAACCAGTGAATCAGATGCAGAATACAAGAATGAAGCAACACTACTTCGCGGAACATTCTATTTGCTGTGCGGTCAAATTGCCGAAGCTGAAGCCGATTTTGATATAATCATAAGCAATGAAGATGCAGACGTATCACTTCGTGTCAATGCACTAATCAAAAAAGCATCGGCCAATGTACAAACCGAACAGGTCGAATTAGGATTTAAGAATTTTGCCGAAGCCGAACGTTTAGATCCAACCAATGCGGATATTTATCATCAGCGCGGTCAAGTATATATTATAATGGAGCAATTGGATGATGCGGCTAGAGATTTTAGTACAGCTTCTAAATTGGCGCCAAATCATGGAACGACATTCGTACAAAAAACTTATGTAGCTTATCGCAGTGCCTTTACACAACAAAACGAAATGGCCCTATTCTCGGTAATGAACGATTTCAAAAATGCCATTGAGAAATTTCCCGATTGTGTTGAATGCTATAGTGTTATGGCTCAAGTACTCACCGAACAGGGTCAATACGATCAGGCTGATTCATTTTATGATAAGGCAATGAAATTGGCGCCAACAAATGCCTCAATGTATGTACATCGAGGCGTAATGCAATTGCAGTGGAATGGTGACATACAAAAGGCGCTGGCATATATGCACGAGGGAATTGCGATTGATGATAAATGTGAATTAGCCTATGAAACATTGGGTACCATCGAAGTACAGCGGGGACATTTGGAAAAAGCGGTAGAACTCTTTGAGACGGCCATTAATTTGGTAAAAACTGAAGCGGAAATGGTTCATTTGTTTGCGTTGCGAAATGCAGCTATTGCCCAAATTAGTGTAGCAAAAAAGCTTGGTATTGATATGTCCACATTGTCAGCATTGGCTGCCGCCAATATTTAGAATTGTTTTGATGAATTTATTTTTGATTCATATTTTTGGTTTTCGATTTTTTTTTTTTTTACTCGTTAAATTAATAATGTAGGCGTATTATTTTTGTACTGCAAATTTGTGTTCGTTAAATCTGGAGCTTTGTCGGACGATCTTTGCGATTTGTAAAATTATGAAATGTCAATAAAAAAAATTACTGTTAATTAATTTAAAATCTCTCTTTCAATACGTAAAGTTCTTTTTTATTTAAATCGAAAGAAAAATTCATATTCCGAAACAAGTCCTACCTTTGATGACCGAAATTGAGTACAATTTTTGTAACATATTTCTGTTTATAAAGGGCTTCTCATAGAATATTTTATTGTTAACATCTTACAAATGAAAAAAACCCCCTTCGTACCTGATAGATATACGTCAACGTCTCATATTGCATAAATGATTGGCTCTGTACATTTAACGACATTTCACAAGTTCAATTTTCGTTCGAGCACAAAAAAAGTTATTGAACAGAATTCGGATGAACCAGATTCCACTTGAAGATTTGGCAATTGTTTTGTTTTGGATGCATGGAATTGAACAGTTGGAAGCTATTTCTCATTACAAGCAATTTTGTGTATGACGCCATGAGTGAATTAATTATTTTATGTCATTTTATTTTAAAATCGTCAAATCCCTGACAGAGACTACTTAATAAAGGAACGCCGGTCACCACAGAAACCAAAAAAAAAACGAATAAAATTGCTATATATGGGAGCAACACAATTTAGGTTAAAAACCATTCGTGAATTCATTAAAAAAAATTATATTTTTGTTTTCTTCTTTAAATTTTAGTTGACCACCAGAGAGACATGATTCTGAAAATTCTTCAATCCAGGCGACTACTGTCGGATCATGTTGAAATATTAGAACGTTGCTTATGTGATTTAAAGCCATTGAATAGTAATAGTGAAATTTCAAATGTATCTATTTTTAAATCATGCCTGCTGGTAGGATCGTCGGCAGTGTTATTTAAATTTTTCGAAAATCGGTAATTTTTATTTGTCAAAATTAATGACAACGACAATAAATGACTAAAATAATTTTACATTTTATTTTCTAGGAACAAAATATTACAATGTTTAGTGCCAGTGGTTGTTGTGGGCTGCTATACATGCGCTGGTGGATGGAAATTATTTGGAACAATTAGATTAAGAATACTACAAAGACGCATTGCATTGCTGATAGAAACATTAAATACATTTGACTCGTGTATACGACGGAACATAGCTTTTTACACGGAAACAATTCAGCTTAAACTTTCATTGGTGGATGGGGCAGATGGTGTGGGGTAAGTGACTGAATAAAATTTTTCGCATGATGTTAATAGTTTTGTAATAACTCGGTAAGAAAACACAACAACAAATCTCCTTTCATCCGAGTTACTGTATTCAGACCTAAGTAACCTAAGTTAAGTAATTGTGCGCGGTAATATAATTTTAACTATTTAAAAAGATCATTGTCTGGAGATTCGATTGGATCTCCCAATCTTCTAATTAATGTTTGTAAATCTTATCTCCATTTCTATATTAGACAGTTTTAGGAGATCTATACCTTGATTTGAATAATTTTTCTACAAGTCTACTACGATTCTCCATAGAATTTTATTTGGACTCTTCAGATTAATATTTGTACGGAGAATCATAGTAGATTTCTAGTAAATTAACTAAATTTAAAGCACAATGTATGGTAAGAGATCTCCTAAAACCCTCTAATAAAGATTCGGGAGGGCAATCTTTCAATTTATAATGTGGCTATTATAAAATTTACAGTGACGACACAAAAATAATTCAATTCACAATTAATACCATAACCGAAGTCATAAAATCGATCAACGTATCAATAAAATATTTAGAAAGTCTTCCTCTACCATTTCAATACAATGGAATTTATGAAAACATCGAGTCTTTGGATGATTGCGAATTGTTCAACAAATCCATTGACAAACTATCGATAGCCAACGTTAAGGTAGACAAATAAAAAAAAATCTTTTTCAGCAATTATCATATTCATATTATGTACACATTTTCAGGACATCTATAAAGTGTTCCTATATTTGCAATCACAATTTTTAACCCGTCTAGGTTTATCTTTGGTGTACAATAACGATGAGTCTGTCGAATTTCTTAAAAATACGGTGCCAACATTATTAAAACTTATCAATGAGCAAATACAAAAAGATTCTGCCTATTATGAATCATTAACGAAAAATTCAACTGTAGAATCGTCCAACGATCAAGCAATTAAACAACGCATCAATCCAATAAATCACAGTGATTCGGAACCACTGCTAACGTTAAAAGGTTTTTCGATTAGTTTAACATCACGATTACTTGCCGTTGCACGAACTTACCGCCATTTGGACAACTCCATACAAGTGATTGTGGCCGATTCAAGTTCCCGCAAGCGTCCGGCACATTTTACCGATTACACATTGCCGTTGGAAGACATTGGCAATGCAATTCAATTATGTCAAGATGATCATCGACGATTAATGTTATCCTATCATAAATATATTCATTTAAAATATAACATACAGTGTGTTCCTGCGGGAGCTGTGGTAAATGAACGGGAAGATGAGTTGCCCATGACAAACAAACAGAATGTGATAAATGTTACCGATACGGTAGACGATAGTGATCGAGAATTTTTTGCACATTTAGATTTATCAAAAATGACTGAAGAGCCACTAAATGACGAGCCACCATCTTATTCGATTAATGATGAATTGAAAATGGTAAACGCACAATTGGTTAAGAAACAATTTAAACCGGTGCTAAAACAATTGAAGAATAAAATTGAACCAATTAATCAGTCGATGATGACAAGAGAGCGAAATTATTTACTGGCAAACGGATTAAAAACCGATGATTTAGAGGACACTGATAATAATGATATTTCTTCCGGTTCCGATGATGACTCAGATATGTCCGATGATAGACCAATAAAACGAAACACAAACTATAAGTACGATGATATGAGAGATCTTTTACAGGAAAAAGTTCAGTTCTGTTTATTTCCGAATTTAGTGCGACCTAATTTGGAGCCATCGTTAAATGAAGATATTTTGGAATAATTTAAGATGTGCCGTTTAGTGAAACTTTTTTTGTCTCTTAATTTTGTAATTTTTGCATTAAAACTTCTTTTTCAATTCTCGTTTTAAATTCTTTTTTAATTATTTTTGTTTCCTTTTTTTCCGAATCAATGGCGAGCTGGTACATTTTATTTCCGGTAAAACATTGAGATTTGAACCAATTTTAATTTGTACAATTTTATGATTAAATATTAATGATAAATTCATTCGGATCATTCGAAATCACGAAGTCGGGTACCTGAACTCATCTTAAATCCACTCAAGGGCTGAACAACAAAAAAAAAAACTTCAAAATACTTTTAATATTAAATTAATGTGGATTCCCCCCCCAAGACATTTCAATGGCATTCTTAACAATAAAGAATCTAATAAATTATAGTCAACGAAGAAGCATGATTCAATTAAAAACAACAACAACAACAAAAACCCTCTAAGAATATGAATAGGTCACTGTTAGGTCATTGAAGAACATAGCTGGTGCATAGAAATGACCACCAAAGTCAACTTGTGCTTCTTAAATATGTCAGGGGTAAGTTACAAATATCCATAATTTAATACTCAGGCAAGTATAAGTATATGGTTAAGTATGTGTTAAGTCAACTGTTAACGCAGAGCTTGATGTTTACAAACATCTCATCATTATTAAATCTAATGCTATAGAAATATGAAAAGGTGTTAGATTTTATATATTTTCTAATTTTAATTCCTTGTGCCGTAACATCGATTTAGATTCGATAGATATGCCAAAAAGAGACGTTAAAAGTTCCAAAGACCACGAATTTTCCTTAAACAACTAAACCTAATTATAACTAAATAGGCTAGAACTATGACAAGTTATAAGAGTAAAAAACCTTAAATCTATTGAACCGATATGGTACTATTTCGAACGGTTGTGTAACGTATTGGTGTTGTAAATCCTACATCACTCTTTTGTAATTTCTTTTTTATTTGGACAATGAGTAGTCCCACAAATAATCCAATAAGAATAACTGTCAACACGGACAACAGTGATAGTACAATTGAGCGGGGTCGTAAAAATGGTGGACCTTCATATGGTAATTTACGAAATGGTTTTTTATTGTTTGATATTATGCATGAGGCATCCGATGTTAAATCTACAAGAAGATCGGATACAAGTTCGTATGGTGAAGCACATCTATAAATAAAAAAAAAAAAAAACTATAAATTTAATGTACACCTAATTATACTAACAATTTCAAAACTAACCTCGCATCGCCAGTATGTTCTAAGAGATCGCCATCGCCATCATAATGTCGTATTTTGTCTAAGGATTTGTATAGAGAACAATCACAGTGCCATGGATTATCATTTAATTTCAAATATTTTAACTTTTGAAATAGAACCGATACATTTTTCGCATTAGCTTTTTCATCTGTGGACACTTCTAGCGATTTAATGGCACAATTTGAAAGATATAACTAAAATAAAATAACAATTCTAAAATTCGATTACAGATTGTTATCAAAGGGAATACTTCTCTTAAATTCATTGATGTCACCAAACTACCTAAATCAAATGCCATCAATTTGGGATTGTTACTGCAATTAATCACCTGAAGTGATACCAAAAATCTGAATGTACCCGCATGAATTGTACTCAATTCGGACATACTGTCAATTGATAGATGCGATAATTTGCTCATTTTCAAGAAACTCTCATCATTCAGCGATTCAATTAAGTTATTTCCCAAAAATAGAAATCGCAAAGATTCACCTAAATAACCAAGACTATCTGGAATAGTAGTCAATTTATTACCTTGAACATTAAGTTCCTGTAAATGTGGCATTGTTTTATTAAATAATTTGTCCGACAATTTGTCTAAACCACAAAATGATAGATCTAAACGTTCCATTTGACTTAAAGATCCCAATGCCAAAATAGTTCCTTTAGTCATTTCATTTAATGGATTGTATGCTAGCGATAGAGTTTTTAAAGATTTCATATGCTCAAATAGAGAATCATCGAGATGTTGGATATTATTGTGACTCAAATTAATTTGAATCAATGAAATTGGTTCATAGATTTCATTATTGTGTCGGCCACGAAATACGTCCGCCATTAATATGTCGCCACTTAAATTGTTCCAACTCAAATCCAATGTTTCAATGTTCGGAACATCTAGAAAAGCTGCCGAAGCAATTTCCGTCAAATGACAATGGCGACAATTGAAATATAGTTTTGCGTCAGTTGGCGGCAGTTGTTTTAAATATTTAATCTCATTTCCACTAAATGATACATCGACAGTTTTTCCTAAGATGCAAAAAGAAAAATTAATTTAATGAGAAGAACAAGCACCAAAAAAAAGACAAATAAAAAACCTGCTCCTGTACTGGACGCATCACCAAATAATTTTCCATAACTAGAAAGGATTTGCTTCAAGCCACGTTCTGTACAGTTTAGCACGAACACCATTGACGGTGGAGTTGTTTCTTTTGTTATGCATGTGCAATTGGTGCAGGCCTTTTTACCCGGTTCATATGGTAATTCATTGTCTTGACATTGATGGAATGCAAAACATAGCAAAATAATACTCTGAAATAAAATCGAAAATTGTTTAGGGATGTGAACCAATCTTTATATACTCCTAATGGAATTCGTTAAAAGCGCCGTAAATTTCAAACGTGGTTACAAATAATACTTAGCAGTATTGCTGTTAAATCTATCGTACGACAAGACCGGGAAACACTTTTATCGCTCGCTACTTCATTATTTCAGTGATGAATGAACATTTTGAGATGCTATTTCGATGAACCTTTTTCAGTCTCTAGCTCTCTAGAGTAATTAGGTAGCAAACGTCTCGATAATCTTGATTACGGTAACAATACAGCACCAATTTCAGACATGCAAGCTAAGTTAAATGTCTTTTGGAAATATCAGCAGAATTCCAAATTCAAACTCCGCTTATTCCATCTGTTGTATATAATAACTAAAGAACGGATTAAGTTAGAGACTTGAAATTTGAACCGTGGGTTTTTGTCTATTAACAGATGTGGGTTAAAATTTTTTGCGGAAAATTGACATCCATTTAAAAATTGGTCATAAATAGATGGAAAATTAAATCACAAATATCTGTTACTTAGCATTTAAAGATATGGGTTGAAATAAGCAGACGCAATTCTCTTTCAAATAATTAACCCTAATCCTACCAAGGTGTGTCCTTGAGATACATTTCATTTTAAAAACTCTCCTACTCATTTAATACGTATTATTACCGATCGGAGGCTTTATGTATTTTATTATGCGACATTTGTACACAAAAAAAAAATAAAAATAAAATTTTTAACTTTACATTTTTACATTTAAAGTTAATAAAAATAAAAATTAATGGCGGCCTCGAGCCTAGTTAATACTATTTAATATAAAAAATGTCAAGGTAGTAGTTACTGCATATATGTATAGAGAAGTTTAATCAAAATTGATAAATATTAAATAGAGATAAGATAAAATATTTCAAATTGTAACACTAATTCATAGTCAAGTAAACTAATCTAGGTACTTACTGCTTGTAATAAGTATTTAGACATTATTTCCTCTTCTGTAATCACAATCAAATTCTTTACCGTTCGTTAATCCAAATTAAATTATAGAAGAAATTTTAAATCATCGCCCGTTTTTTTGGAGATCTTAGAAAAAACAACGTCAACTAACTGATCTCTTTTGATGACTGACTGTTCCATAGAAATGACTTGGTGACTAATATTTATTAAACATAAAAATACTAATAATTAAAAAAAAAAAACAAATTCTTATAAATAATTTAAGTTCTTCGATATTTATCACCATATGTATATCACCATAATAAATATGTGCACTCTTCTCACTTATTGTCGGTAGGTGTTGATGTTAGCTTTTTGTCATTCGATACTGCTGCGAATGTGTATTTTTGTAATCAAACTGAAAATATACCCGCGATTTTATCGTATATTTGATAATTTTTATTTATTTTTGCTTTATCTCTCTATTACTATGTGGGGATATCAACAAACACCAACAATAATATCATCATCAGAGTATAAACGTGATATTTATGTGAATGTAAACTTTTTTTCTATATTCCGATAAAGAGAGCTATAGTCAGCACTATAATTATAATTATTTGACCTAATATTTTCTTAAAGGCAAAAATCGTTGATAATCAAAAAAAAAAAAAAAAATCAGAAAATATACAGAATTTTTACAAATACACGTGGGTCATACTCAAATTTTGCTTCCAATAATATTTCTTTTCATTTTCTCTAACTTCGGACAAATACGTGGCGCCGCTCTACAGGCTTCTTGGTTTGCCTTCATCTTCTCTGATCGCTTACACTGGGCCAGAGCCAGTGGCTTGCTTGTTACGCTGACTGCTTGGAAAGGAACTAGAGGGATGTGGGATTGAGTTTTAGTGCCGAACAATTGTGTTTAGGTTCAGATTAATATGTACGTACGTAAAAAAAATACAACAAACTTACCTGTAGATCGCTTCGGACTTTCCTTCCTTCTTCAAAATTCGCTTTACATATAAAGGAGAAAACCAAAGTTTGAATTGAAATAAATTGAATTTGAATCTTTACGAGTTCTTTAGGAGTGAGAGAGGTAAAATGTTATTATGTGATTTCCTCGAAACATATTCGGAATAGAGAGCAATATGCCAAAAATTTTAGAGAATAAAAAAACAAATATTTCTTTAATAGACACGAACCTAGGACCAATATGTAAATTTTATCTATTTTATTGATTTACTTAATATTTATAATCGATGGCCGATTGATCTCCAATAAAAATTGACTTTTAACTCATAGCTAAATTTAATATATTCATAAATATAAATCTCATCTAGTTCGTCGTTTTATAAACATACTGATTGGTTTCATTGTCGATGGAAGTCTCAATGTTATGATATTACTGGCAGGTTTTTGTCGAACTGGTATAATATTCGACAATTTCAGTAAAGTACTCTTCGACATATTAATTTCTTCTACAATATGATTTATATCCAATTCGAAATTATTGCTAATCAACAATGACAGAACGATAATGTAGCAAGTCACTTTGTGTACCGTATAGTTTGATTTGGTTCTAGAAAGACAATTAAAATTAAGTAAAGGCTGTAAGATTTGAAATAAAATTAAAAATTACATTTTAACACTGTTCGGCTGTGCAAATTTTCTCCGTATGTCGGTTTCAATTTTTTCTGTAATACCAGAAAATGGTACATACTTAAGGTTTTGTTTTTTAATGTTAAGTACTTTCAAAAAATGTATCAAACCATCAATATAAATGCACATTTTGATTTTGTCCATATTCTCAATTGAATCGGGTTCTTTGGATTGCTGTATATTTAGAACAGTGTCCAGTAGATATTTTGGTTTAAACCTTAAAGACAAAAAAATAATTTTGTTAAATAATTTACCATACCGAACTATGTAATATTAACATACGGCAGACATTCTGGTGCGGTTTTAAGCACTTCCAGAGCTTCATCGTTTAATCGATCAAGAAGAGCTTGTTCGATTAACTGATCCAATGAAAAGATGTCTTGAAGTTTTTTTGCGCTTTTATTAAATAAAGGTACCATCGTTGAGAGATGATGTTCTCCATCCAATTTACTTTTATCAAATGTATCGTCATGTTGATCTTGACTTTTAGCCACTATATCTGAATTAGAAAAAAATTGGTAAATATCCGTTTTAGAATGGCTATTACTAAATACCAACCGTCAACAGTCTTATTAAGTTGATCTTTGACAATATCAACGTTAACCTTCATTCGTTCAACACGTTCTAATGCACGATTTGATTTTTTACCACCAAATTGTTTACACAAAATCTTACGGGCATCCTCGGCATTCGTTACTGATTTTGTTATTAAATCGTCATAATGATGACTTAACATCGAACATTGATCTACTTCTACCAGGCGCATCTATTGAAATAAAAAGATGAAACAATTTCCTTCTAAATAGGCCTAAACGCAGTACAAATGGTATTTTACCTTGTTGGTAGATTTACAACGAATTCCAATGTAAGTTTTTAGTAAATCATTTGGAAATCCCTCATTTATAAAACCAGAATAAACTGTATTATTGGTTACAGCTATGGCTCGCTGTTTATTTTCATTTGTGTCTTTTGCTAAAATGTAGTCCATTTCTTGAGCTCCGTCCGGTAAAACTTCACCGTTCTGGAAATGAGTAAGAATTGGAGTACTCTTGAAAATTGTTTTTGGTATTATTTCAGATATTTTAATTTTAGGCATTTTGAAAATAGATAAATTCAAATTGAACTTCACACGTTCTCTTAAACTTGATTTGTGGTTATGTTATGAAATTGAATTGACATTTGTTGAGTTTAAAAATAAAATCCCTTCAGAAAGAAATATTTAATCATCTCGATGAGAATAATGGAAGGGAATTGCTTCAATTTGTTCCGAAAAAACCACATGACCTATAAAAAATTCCCTTTTACAATTTTTTTGACTTTTAGCTTTTTTTGCAAGTGACGTTTAATCTTTTTTTTATTCAGCCATTGCAATTTACAAATTCGGCAGAAAAATATCGTAGGAAAAAATATATAGAAAATGGCATCACGGCTACTTAAATTGTCGAATAATCTTCGATATTTAACTAAAGGAACGAATAGTTTACAGGTAATTGTTTATAAATGATATTTCATTGTTTGGGGTTCTTCTGCTTTAATATCGAATTCGCATTACGTAATTTCGGGGTTTTAAGTGTTCGAATTTAATTTTTTTTTCCATTTGTATATAATCCAATTGAATTTCTGTTTGTCTGGTTCCCTATTGCTTTTCACGCGTTTTGATAATTTTCATTTTCGAAGAGGAAGGTATTTCCTAATTGGTTTTGCACAATGTCTAGCTATATTGATTATTTAAAGAAAAGGCTGTTGGACGACGGACAATTCTGACATATTTAAATGAAAATTATTATTCTACTTAGCGGTTCAAATCAACACATGCTGCGGACTATAAAGCTGCCCTTGTCAATGTACCAGCGACCCAATGTACACTACTGGACAACGGAATCAGAGTAGCGTCCGAGGATTCAGGTGCTGCCACAGCAACAGTTGGCCTATGGATTGATGCTGGTTCTCGTTATGAAAATTCATCGAACAATGGTGTGGCTCATTTTCTAGAGCATATGGCATTTAAGGGTACCGCAAAACGTTCCCAAACTGATTTAGAATTAGAAATTGAAAATATGGGAGCTCATCTGAATGCCTACACATCTCGGGAACAAACGGTTTTCTATGCAAAATGTTTATCTAAAGATGTGCCAAGAGCAATTGAAATACTTGCGGATATTATTCAAAATTCTAAACTTGGCGAAAACGAAATCGAACGTGAACGTGGTGTTATCTTGCGTGAAATGCAAGAAGTTGAAAGTAATTTGCAGGAAGTCGTATTCGATCATCTTCATGCTACTGCCTATCAAGGTACACCGCTTGGACAAACCATATTAGGTCCCACCAAAAATATCAAATCTATTAGCAAAGCTGATTTGCAGAATTACATCAGTACTCATTACAAGGCTGCCCGAATTGTTTTGGCTGCCTCCGGTGGTGTTGAGCATAAAAATTTGGTGCAATTGGCCGAAAAAGAACTTGGCAAAATCGACAATACATTTGATGGTCAAATTCCGGAATTGTCTCCATGCCGTTTTACCGGATCCGAAGTTCGGGTTCGTGACGATTCATTGCCACTGGCACATGTTGCAATTGCCGTCGAAGGATGCGGTTGGACAAATCAAGATAATGTTCCATTGATGGTAGCAAATACATTGATCGGAGCATGGGATCGTTCGCAGGGTGGTGGTGTAAATAACGCTTCAAATTTGGCACGTGCCAGTGCTGAAAGTGGTGAGTTTTAAGGGTAAACTTTTTTTGCGAAATAGATTTTTGTTCAATCAAACATTTTCCTAGAACTGTGCCACAGTTTTCAATCATTCAACACATGCTACAAGGACACTGGTCTGTGGGGCATTTACTTTGTGTGCGATCCATTGAAATGCGATCAGATGCTGTTCAATGTTCAAAGTGAATGGATGCGTTTGTGCACGATTGTTACCGAGAGTGAAATCGAAAGAGCCAAAAATCTTCTCAAAACCAACATGCTTCTTCAATTAGATGGTATGTGTTAAAAAAAATTCCAATACGCCTCGATCAATCTCCAATCTGAAAATGATTTCTTATAGGTACCACACCGATTTGTGAGGATATTGGTCGTCAGCAACTATGCTACAATCGACGAATTCCTTTGCATGAATTGGAACGACGAATCGAAAGTGTTACCGCTCAGAATGTCCGGGATGTTGCTATGAAATATATTTATGATCGTTGTCCAGCTGTAGCAGCTGTTGGACCCGTCGAAAATCTACCCGAGTACAATAGAATTCGTTCGTCTATGTATTGGCTTCGACTTTAAACATCCAAAACGCTTCGTTTTTTTTTAATGTATTGTAAATTCACCACTTTTTGCTGTAAAATCTAGTTAATCAGAGAAATTGTCTGAAAAATGATGAAAAGGCATTTTTGATTGAGTTTTTTTTTTAAATGTAGTTTTAATTAAAAAATAGGGTGTTTGTCGGTACTACACAGTCAACCATTTGGCCAACAAAACAAACCAGTTTAATACCGACCATTGTGTGCGGTCTGTGCGGTGTTCCAGATTCTAGTACTAATTTAATACTAGAATCTAGTACTTCTACTGTAAAATTGACATATTTGACAAGTCGTGCCGATTTTTTTTAAATGGCGGTCGGCAAAATAAATCATAAATGTAATTTTTTAATTTTCATTAATTATTGTGTTTAAATATAAAATTAAATAAAAATGGCATTGGCATTTAGTTCTAATGAAAACGCAAGCCTGGAAAAGACAGTTGAACTTGAAAGTGTAGTAAATAGTTTGGAAGAAATTTGGTGTCCGGCAAGGCTAATCGATTGTACACAATGGATAAAAGAAAATGATTTTAAAAAGGTTTTTCATAACATATTTTTTATGCTTAATAAATAAATGACACCATACATTTGTAGGTATGCCTTCAATTTCCCGATATTCTATTACGTTACAGTGTCCATATATTACAAGAGCTGCATTCGTCTACCGGTATCAATATATACATCCTTGGCGACACTTCTTATGGAAGTTGTTGCGTTGATGAAGTAAATTTTTTTATTTTATGATTAATTGTTCCGTATAATAGCTAAATGATAAATAGACTGCTGCGGCTCATGTTAATGCCGATGCTGTAATACATTTTGGTCACGCTTGTCTTAGTAAATCAACCAGACTTCCAGTTTATTATGTTTTTCATAATTTTAAAATTAACACCGATAATTTACGCAAAGAGATTGCACAAAAGTTTCCAGATAAAAATGAAAAATTTATTATATTTTATAATGTTGGATATTTCTATGAATTAGGTTGGTGGATTCTTAATTTGTCTTTTATTTGTCAATAACAAACGCCCCTTTTTTATTAGAATCTATAAAAACAGCATTAAGTTCCTATGCAAATGTCGAATTTGGACTTATTTCACTGCAAAACGATAATATCGGTTGGCAAATGAATGAGCTACAACTAGAAAACTGTAGTTGCATATATTTGGGCAAAGATGATCAGAGTTTTTTCGTTTTATCACTATCACTAAAAGGTATGTTTTTCTATTGTTTTTATGAAATAATTTTAAACTATAGTATAATTGAGTACAATAAAAAAATAAGCAAGGATCAATCTATAGACCGAAACGAACATATTTAGCCAAACAATATGTAAAAAGGTCAATTAACTTCTAATTTGTTATAAAGCTGAAGACTCTTCCACTATATTTAATAGATATTAATGACAAGATAATTGTTTAAGAGTAGAGAACGGTTTTTTTATCTGGGAAGATATTTGGAGGACCTGACACGGACGTTCGATCCTGAATACAGGTGGCAACTACAACGACCTCTTTTGGTATCTAAAACAATTTAATTTACTAATCGTCAATTATTTAAATCGTTCGACAACCGAAATTTAAAAAATAATTTAATAAATGAATCTGATAAAGTTTCCTCGATATATCTAATGTCTACAAACTTTTCTGGTTCTGTCATTATTATAGGATGAGATAGACGACACTTAATTTAGCGGAATTTTCTATAATCATATTATAAAGAGATCTGGAGAGAATCTTTACCCATTTAGTAGACATATTCAGTATGGCGGAAGTGTCCATACCTAAATAAGACAAAGAGACCTATAAAATACATGAGTGAGTTTGACATGTTTTCTCCAAAAAAATGAGTAATATTGTTGATGAACACTTTAGGATTCAAGTGATTCTTTTTTATATCTAGCATCAGAAGCAAAACATAATAATCAATCATGACAGGTTTACTAAGGATAGAATACTTTGATAAAATCGATTGCAAACATACGGGGTGTCGTAAAATACACGCGGTTGTCTTCTAAAATGTTGTGTTTTGAAAAGACAATTAGATTCGTGAAATTAAGCTAAAAACAATAAATATTTTAGGAAAGGTCTGGTTAATGTTTGATCCATCTGGGAATGAAAAACTATCCGAAACAACTCCAATGACATCAACGTGGATGCGGCGACGTTACTACTATATAGAAAAATGCAAAGATGCTCAATCTATAGGCATTGTAGTCGGAACACTAACATCCAAAGGATATTTAAATGTTGTTGAGCATATCCAATTACTGGCCCGAAATCGAGGCATTCGCACATATTTAATATCAGTCGGTAAAGTGAATCCATCAAAATTAGCAAATTTCATGGACATCGATTGTTTTGTATTGGTTGGATGTCCAGAAAATAATATTTTTACATCTCGTGATTTCTATAAGCCACTTGTTTCCGTTTTTGAAGTAGAAGTTGCTCTCAATCCAGCCTGGCACGAAACCATACCAAATCAATATTGTGTTGATTTTCGAGAAATTCTACCCGATGGTAAATTCTATCGTAATTTTGATGGTTTAGAAATTTGTGAGAATGATGTCAGCTTAGTAACTGGTAAAATTAGAATGGTAAATGTTGATAACAAATCGAAATTGGATGAAACAAGTGCAGTGAGCAATGCCGTTAAGGAGAAAAAGAATCATGATTTAATGGCGGCTAATTCTGGTGGTAGTTTTAACAGTAGAAGTTGGACTGGCTTAGATCCGTCGTTGGGAAAAAATGAACCAGCAACAATTGAGAAAGGACGAAGTGGACTAGCAATTTCTTACAGTGAAAAGAACTCCAAAAATTAAATAATTCATTCGGCTGTTGTTCTTGACTTTAATTTGAGAAGCGACTTAATTTTTGTAACATTTTTTTTTTAAATATTTTTATTACTATACTGGGTGAATTTTTAGCGGTGATTAGCTGAAGGGAACTTTAAATTCAAGAAAAAGTTTTAAAGAGATTTAAAATTCACAGTCGTCAATAGACTTTGCAGCAGAACTTAAAACCACCATATCTTTCATATGGTTAATATTTCATTACTTCTTTCCTCAATCACCCCACATAACAATTTTTTTTTCATTTTTAGTCCCTCATCTGTCTAATATTTATCTCAAGACCACCTCTAATGAATCACCCTGTATATCAACTAATATTTTTATACATTTAACTTGTAAGTTGTAACGTAATTTAGAGACATGACGTCACATAACTTCCCCGTCTGTGGAAAAAGGTATGTGTTTATAGTATTTTTAAATGGCAATTTAGTTTTTAAGTAATTCAAAATTTTCGGTGAAATATTTTGAAATTTTTGTAATTCTTCACATTTTTGAGAATGTAATAAACAAGTTTTTTGTACATTGGAAAAAAAAATCGACTAAATTCAGAAATATTTATTTTTACAAAACGTCGCTGAATTTGTAGGGCTCTTATACCTTAATGGATTTCAATACTTTTTTGGAATTTTGTACTTTCTAAAACTGGCTATAAGTTAAAGTAATAGCAAGTTTTTGTCAAAATAAAAAAAAAGTTTTAATACATAGTCAAAAAAACCTCATTAAATAATAAATACTAAAAACGTCACTGTACTACTTTACCTTTTTGATGTTACTTTCCTTGTTTTGATAAGAAGTGGGGATAAGTTGGTTGTTGTATTTGACGATTGTGGTATGTGAATGGGTAATTGAGGTTCTGAATATTGAATTTGTAGTTGCTGATGTTAAATGCCCGGTATTCTACATTGCGAGACTCAATCATCTGGGAATTGTTCCAATAGGACATTATATTTAATTTGAATTTTTCCGATAGATTTTTCCAATTAGATTTTCACATTTTTGGGTGGCCAATTAAATTGGAATCGTTTTCAATGTTCCGACATTTTGAAAAATCACTTTAGGTATTGACATTTTTATCCATCTATATTTATGTACTTAGTACTTACCAAGAAAAGTACTTTTCCTTCTTCAAAATTGCTTTTCATTGATATAAAATGAGTATTATTGATCTAATAATTCAAATCGAAAAGTTTCTCTTTGTTTTAATTTAAAGTTTATTTACCTCGTCGCCATATTTTAACGTCTGATTAGAAGAAGATGATAATTTACATAAAAGCAATCATGCAAAAACATAATACACCACCTTGATATTCCATCCTTTCATATCTTTAATTTGTTATTATGATTTATTTAATATTTTCGTGTCGTTTTATGTGAAAGACTGTGTGGATGTCGCGCATCAAACAAACTCGAAATTCTGTATGAATTACATTCATATCAAAAGTGTCTTTTGGGGCGCACACAATCCCACCGAGAAAGCGACATTCTGAATTAATAAAATACATGCGCCTATACATATGTAATATTGTATAGTACGAGTATAGTATATATGATTATGGTTGTATCCTGTACGTACCACATCAAATTATATTTAATAAGGACTCATGTATATACATACAAGCTGAAAAATCGAAAAAAGATACATATGGGAATGCTGTATAGCCCCCAGCTATACATATTCAGATGGTTTGTAAGAAAAAAAGAGAGAAAATCTGTAGTTATTATGGCACATCCTTAGGTTACACCTAGTTTTTTTTTTAATTAGCTGTTTGTACATATGTACATATATATATATATATATTAGAGTACCTACCATTTAATTAATATTTCACTTGATAAAAAGCATATATGCAAATCAAGATTTACACAGCTACCGGTACGCACCCAACCTAATCTCCTTTTATCCTTAATGTGCCTACACATATGTAATAATTTATCTCTCTTTAGTAATATAGGAAATTGTTCGTCCTTGGAAAGGAAATTGGTTAAAACTCCAACACAAACGTTGTTAGCGAGTCTTCCTTTGAGTGTCCCAATATGTGTTATTTTTTTAAATTCTAACAAAGAAAATTAATAATTCTTTTTTCCAGGGAAGGAAAAGGACAACAACCAAACCAGACAATAACCGCCAAATGTTAATGTTCTAACAAATAAATTTGACATTTACCTAAACTTTAATAACATCTACAGGGCAGGGGAGGGGATTAATAGCCAAATACTAGAAGGCAAAGAGTTGTTGAACGTAGTGGTGGAGGGGGTGATGTTGATATCTAATATTGATTTTGATTTTCGAGTAAATTTTTCAAAATTTGTATGAAATAATAAAATAGATAAATACCAAAAAGTACAGTGACGTCATGGAGCTTTTAGTGTTCAGGATGGCATTGGTGTTGTATGTATGTATTGTATTGCCTGTGCATTATAAATACGGGCTTTTTATGTAAATATTTTTCAAAATCCACGATATTTTCCATTTATTTCTTTAACGAATGAAAAAATGTAGAGAAAATTTTAATTTTAATAAATCAAATGTTATAACATTTTTATCTAAAACTCATTTTCCACATTCATTACATATGTCAATCTTTTGCACAATAATTGAACGTGCTCGCACATACAAAAATATTTTTCATGATACATCTACTGGTACGTGCTTGCCTCGAAGCTAAACTTCAGTCCACCTAATCCATGACAATGAAGAGAAATCTTTTTATATCTCTACCTCTTAATCGAAGGAAAAACTTTTTTCTTTTTCGCTATTATTCGTGATTTGAAGTAAAAGTAGAAAAAGAAATAATCTTCCTTTATTGAAATTGTGGTTGTATTTATAAAAGAAATTATTGATTGGAAATTTTCTGTTAGTTCCGCATCAACAATAGACAAAACCATAACAATTTCCACAAATGATAAGAAATTTTTTTCTTCTTAATTAATTTACTTAAAAAAACGAGTTTACGTTAAGTCTTTTTTATTGAATGAAATTATTTGTGAATTACTGGGAAATCTATGTCTAAAAAATTTGCTCCAAACGTCATTCTTATCTACGATATTATTGAAATACATACATTGGGCAGAGCATAATCAAAAATCACTACAAAAAGAAAGAATAGATTCGGTAGTAAAGCAACGACTATGTGCGACAGGGTGTTCCGATTAATGATGCTTATCCGTTAATCCAAATCAAACAACTATATTGTGACACACAGTCATCCATTACACATAAAAGCTAGAGTAGTACTGAATTGGAAATTCAATCAATATTCGAAAGAGAGTAATTGGAACTTTTTACACGATTCCAAGAAACATAGTCACATCATAATGTAATACCGTATTTTAATACGACTGAGAGTCTAATCATCTAGTCATCTAATTTCTAATCCACTTTCACGTCTATAGCTGTACATTCTAGTGCCCCGTTCAAACAAACAAAGCCGCAATTCATTACTACAGGATAGGATAGGCCTTTCTGTTTGGCTTTATTTAGACTTTGATTTTAATAATTTTTATAACATGATAAGAAAATTCTTATATAACACGGTAGTTCTACAATAGTCTCATAAAGCACGGAATTATGTTGGAACCTATTTACCGTGTTATAATAGGGATACCATATTCAGGTATTCAGTTTTGACATTCACTTTACCCTAACTTTAGACTGTCTTTTTAGCTATCCTATCCTTTTAAGGCTTCTTTTTGGCTTTACTTTTGTCATTGTAAATACAGACTAATACAATGCCTACGTAATACAAGCCGTAGATGTATTGGATGTTTTATTTTTTTTATTATTCTTCATGAATTTATGTGCTCCATTTGGACCAATAGTGTATACGCCCCTGCACAGCTTATAATAGATCCTAATTCTACGAAATGGATGATCAAATCTGGTCCAAAAAAACACTGTGAAGAAGTCATTAAAGCTTATATATTTCTTTTACCTATTAATTTGTCTTTTTCTATTTCTTAAAATTTATTTTCCACAAATGACCTCAATTTGCTATTTGCCACCAATCGACCTACATATGTATATATATGTAGGTAAGTACATTGTACAATGTACATAGATAGCTGGACCACCTCTTTTTATATATTTTACGATAAAAACTAAAGCTAATAAAAATTGCATATGTATTTGTATCTACAAAGAGTAAAACAACTTTTTTGCACCTTCTATTCGTATCTGAAGGTACATAAAGTTACATAAAGTGTTATTTTCTTCAAACCATACAAATAATATCGAATTCTTATCCTCATCTTTTCGCAAACATTCACGTTTAGCGGTTTAGCGTGGCTTAGCACTTTCTTCTTACCGTTATCGATTTGGGATAGCTGCATTGGCAGAGCCTCTCATTGTATAAATCAGTGTTTGCAGAAATTCCTTTTTCACATTATTTTATTTGTATCAAATAGAACAATTACCGGATTTTCGTTCTTAACCAGCTATCACTATGAAAGAATATATATATTATGTATGAGCAAAAAGATAAAAGATTAAGATACATTGAAATAGCTTTGTTATTGGCACATAAATAATGTGTTGAAGGCCCCTTTTGTTTAACCCGATTCGATAATGGCCGACAAGAGAGGGATCTAAAACAAAATCACTGATTATATGATGCGGGACTTTAATATGATTTATAGAGGGCTTGTTCTTTTCATAATAATTCAAATGAAGTATGTACTGTACTGTACATACATATGTAATCTATGTATGTATATATGTAGAATTATACAATACATACATGTCTATAATTAATTTAAATATGAAATTGACAACATTAAAGCAGTGGATGTATTTATGTAACAAATAAAACTTGTTCTTCCATTTGAAGCTCTTCTTCTTTTCCTTCTTCTTTTCCTTTTTCTTTTCCTTTTTCTTTTCCTTCTTCTTTTCCTTTCTCTTCTTTTCCTTTTTCTTTTCCTTCTTCTTTTCCTTCTTCTTTTCCTTCTTCTTTTTCTTTTTCTTTTCCTTTTTCTTTTCCTTCTTCTTTTCCTTCTTCTTTTCCTTTTTCTTCTTTTCCTTCTTCTTTTCCTTCTTCTTTTCCTTCTTCTTTTCCTTTTTCTTCTTTTCCTTCTTCTTTTCCTTCATCTTTTCCTTCTTCTTTTCCTTCTTCTTTTCCTTTTCTTCTTTTCCTTCTAACTTTTAAACTATGTCTGTTGGTTTCTTCACTATGTATGCTTATTTTTGTCCATCAGTCAGAATCCATTCTATTAACATGATTCCTCCATTACCTCCAAACATCTTGAATAAGTCCATCGTACTACGTTTTGTACGTCACACATGAGCCTGATATCGGCACTATGTTTTTTGATCTCTGCTCTAATCGTGTAACCGCATATTTGCCTTAGTGCTCTTTTTTCAGTGGTTCTAAACATTTATTTCGTTCTTGACGTGTCTGATCATTTTAAGTAAGAATGTCATAGGTACATAGGCAAAAATAAAATTTCGTTGACGTCATTAAAAATCAATCTATTTTGATCAGAGTTGATATAAAAATGAGATTGCATTTAATATAAAAATGAGATTGCAACATTCCATTACAAAAATGATAAAACAGCTGATGTTCCTTAATAACTGACGCAAATAGTTGTATCATCAATCATTATATAATGTTCTAACTTCTAACGCATAACATCTGCTATGTACATATATAGACTTAAGATAATTAAAACATAGTTGGTTTTGTGTTGATTGCTTTCTTCTGGATTAAATAACACTGTCAAGGACATCACCAATGTTCCAAACAAATCTGAACAAAATATTATGAAATCCATCACCATCTGTATAAAAATGGAATTATTTATTAAGAGATTTAAATGGAACTAAGCCAAAATTAGTGCCACAAACTGTTCTATTCTGTTCTAGTTAACCTAGATCTAGAATTATTAGTCGTATAACTTTAAGATGCGTTGCATTGAATTATGAAAAAAATCGTATTTGTAGCTTAACACATGGGGACAATTTCATTAAAATTTCGTTACGATACGATTTCAGAATTCCAAATTATTAAAGTGAGTTCAGCCTTAGTGAAAATGTTGTAGATCTGTTTTAAAGATTTGTAAGTTTATTTATCTGTATCCAGAACAGTTGCGTATTATGGTTTCCGGGAGGGGAAGGGGGATAGGGTAGAAGTAGGCCACATCAAGTTTGCGGCCCCTAATATTTTGTTTTTTTTTTTTTTATTTAAATTTAAATTTCAATAAAAAAAAAAATTTTGGCCAAACTATTCTCTTCCGCATGTAAAATGGAAATAAAAATAAAATACAGTTGCTCCCTGTCTTGAATATTCAAATTGGAAACCGCACAGACATTGTCTCGATGAAATGAATCCTTTGATTTTAAGATGACAACTTTGGTGATGGTGAGTGAATTTATGGATGCGTTTCTTACGATTGATGTGATAAGTTCGGTGTATGCTGATGTGTTAAAGATTTTTAGAAGAAATTGAATTCATACTTTATATTTATATTTTTGGTAAAATAAATAAATACAAGTATACTGAAACTAATTGATTTTTAGTGTTATGCTGCTGATATACATACATAAAAAGCTTAACAATAGGATGAGGATGAGAATAAAAAAGATGTCCATAAATAAATACATAATTCAGTTAGACTGATAAAACCATATACATTTGCACAGAATCTAAATTAGGTTCCTGTTACAAAGAAAAACTTTTAGCACATTCGCCAAATTTTTTTCCAAAAAAAAAAAAAAAAAACAAAAAATTTGTTATTCCCTGCACCAGCTTTTACTTCTCTCACCTAGATCGGCCCAAATAAATCAAAAATAGCATATGTCTTGTTTGATTTATGTTGGATATAGTATATATATGCCAGCACAGTTAGTAACACACTTATACAATATGTAGGTATGTTTTGTATGTAGGTATGTATCTACAAAACAAATTTTTGATATGCTCTTTATTCCATGTGGCACAAGCATAATGTATGATATTTTTATTGGTAAAAATGCCATGAAAAAAATAACATAAATAGAAGTTCAAATGATTGCCGTTTAATATAGTAGGAGTACTTACCTACTTCCAATCTACTGTTCTATTCCCTACCTTAACAATTCTATATATGTACATACAGATGGTATGTGAATGAGAATTCTTCCTGGCCCATGTAATAAAATTCCATTCATTGGTGATAATGAATATGTATGCAGGGTAGTGTTCTATACTCTGGTTGGCATTACTTGGGAAAATAATAACTGTTCAAAATGACTAAAAACAAAAAGAAAAAAAAATCGATTTCCCTTATATTCCCTTACCCCAAACCATCCAAATATTGTACCACACGAACAGAAATCATAAATTTAAATTCCCTGCAGAGATCGTCCGGTATAAGGTGGTAAAAGGAAGGATGAAACGATTGCTGTCTTATGAGGTGTCTAGAATGTCAGTGGGGTGTTTTAGCCATAAATTTTTAAAGTAAATACAATTTTTCATCAGAAAACTAGAAGCGGTTTTATATCAAAACAGATATATATATATATAACATACATATATATATATATATATATTTGTATATATACACATTAAATAGATATGAATAAAATATGAAGCTGTTTGTTGTTCAAGAAAAAAATGTATTTTAAATTGTTGTTACTTCAAGTCATTTCATGAATGATAAATTGTACTCATGTGAGCTTTATGTAATGTATCATAGTCCTACCAATTTCGGGTATGCGCCTTTTATTTTTTCCTGTCGGTATCTTGGCTTCCAGCTTTTCTATATCTATATGTATATATATGTATATATATATTTATTCGTTACCCTACCTGTGTTGTGTGTGCTTGGGAAAATTTGTAGGATTTCCCATAAAACATGTGTATCCTCAACGAATTTCAAAGATTGTTTTTAGTAGAAATATACTTTATTGTTTCAGTAAAAATAAAGACAACAAGTCGACAAACAATTTTATATCAAAATGGATTTTTCTCAATATTGGTGGGGAATATACTTTTGTTTTAAAAAGGTTGCTAAATCAGAAATTCGAAAAGATTTTGTTCAACATGTTTTTTTATGAAATGATTAATTTAAGATTAAAAATTACTGGGATGAAACATAATCGAAATATTTAAGGGGAGGACAGATTAATTTCTATTCCAAGGAATAATTGGTGTTGGTATATACTATATTAGGCTACATTTATAAGTATTATCACTAGCATTAACATTTTACATTTGAAATCGTACAAATACACTCATCCATCGATTTGCACGGCACTTGAACTACATGGTTTTCAAATTTAAAAAAAATATATATTCAGTGTTTTTTTTCGATTATACATTTTATTTTATGTATTTCCGGACACCCCCGTTTCACTTTCCATTAAATTCACTCATTTAACAAACTAACGCACCCCTGTGTCATTCCTTTGACGTTTGCCGGGAAAGCGTTATTTTGCATTTCTAATAAGAAATATATTTTATAACATTTTATTACATATTATACCCCAATCCTCCATTTTTATATGTAAGCTCTGTTTCTTTTTGGACGGTTTCGATTTGCACGATTTTCTATGGAACGTATCTACCGTGCAAATCGAGGGATGAATGTATTGAAAATTATAATTTTACACCGTACGAAAAAAATAAGTACAAACGAATGGTTTGGATACTGGGTTTTTGAGTAAAAAATTTGTCCATTTTTAATCTAGTTAAAAATTAGTCATGCAAAAGAACCGTCTTCTGCTCTGCATTAGGTAGGCATATAGTGGTAGTGATAACTGTACTAATGTTACTAATTTATTGACCTAGAATTTGTTCCATTCATATTATTTAGTAGTAAGTATGTATATTTAGGGCAAAAGCACCAGTTATAGTGTTTCAAAAACATTTATATCGAGTTAAAAACCTTTTGATTGATTGATTTTTTATTACGTAAAAGTTTTAGTTTTCATATTAAAATTAAACGCTCTTTAATTGCCGCTATGCCACTACTCCAACTAACAAGACTATAATTCTGAAATTTCATAATAATAATAATAATATTAATAATCATTATAGCCTTATAAGTATGTCATAAATTAAATATTAATTATAGGAATAAAAATTCATAGGATTATTACAATGCTTTTACTTATATAAATGTTTCCCTTGAATTATTTAATATTTTTGTCTATATACTGTCAATTGTCAACTGTTGTAAAACAACATAAAAAAAAACTCTAATATTGGCAAGTGGCTAGGCATTCCCTTTTTATACATTGTGAATAATTCCAAAATAACGATTAGCATATTTTACTTCAAAAACAAAAACAAAATATTTTCTCGATAAATAAACATTTTTTTGTTTGTTGAAGAAAAATAGCTCAATTGTTATATTACGTATACATAGTATACATAGTATACATTTTCGTATATGTTAATTACTAATTAGAAATTATACACAAACAAAATCTGACTGTATAATAATGTCTAAGAGTTGGTACAGCCAGAACCGTGTTCAATTAACCAGATATTTGAATTTTAATTAAATGGTATAACAAGTTTGATCGGAAGCTTTACCTTTATTTGGCTTTTCGTTTTCGAAAATCCGGAACTTCTCAACTTCAAAATTATTGTTTGTGTTTTCTCCTTGTTGTGTAGCCTTTTGTGCATACCAAGCATCCCGGAAATTTACTATGTTTTAAGAAAATCACAATATTGATTCAAACTTTAATAAAGTTATCTTTGAAATGGATTTATGTGCGTTTAAAATCCAATATTATCTATATGTATACATACCATATAAATACCTACACCTAAATAATACATACTTATGTACGTACATACTTATCCAATAACAATATATAAATATGTAAGGAAAGATTTAATATAATAAAATTATTGCTTTAGAAATATGAAGAGTGAAAGAACATTAGGTACTTTTCTATTGTTCTAGTTTTAAGGCATTATATTTCTTTAAACAATAGCTTTAAGTTTATATACACAGAACTAAGTATTATACACATACAATACATCCATACCTAACCTACATGGTATTTAGACTTTATGAACGTAAGCAAGAGCAAGGTAAGCTCTTATAATGAAGCTTGAAAAAGATTTCAACATAATTGTAAATAGGGCACAGAAAGCACGACGTCATATTGACGTTAACTATTTAATCCTGGCGGGTTGCAACGAAACTCTTAAATTAAAATTTTTATACCCATATGAAGTTAATTAAATGGTACTGAGTTTGTCTATTGTCACTATTGACACTATTGTCTTTTTCATGAAATTCTATGTCGAAATATGGATGTCCGTCCCGTCCATGACACGATTTCGGCTAAAGGGGTGAAGCTAAAAAGCTGAAATGTTGACAGTTTATTTTATTATTTTTGGAGCAAATCGGACAAAATATTGGGGAGGCTGTGGTTCAGTGTGAACCTAATTTTTGTTATTTACTCGAAAGATAGTCGAAATGTAGAAAACCAATTATACATAGAGAGTATGAAAATGATATGAATTATACCAGGGTGAATCCTGAAATGTGTTTTTTCACCTATAGCTTTAGATAGAACAACCGCATCGATTCTTTCAAAATTAGGCTTTTCCTTTCAAAATTAGGACAATTAAATATCCTTTAAAATATACTAATCTCTATTAATTTTTGATGAGAACTGTTTAAAAGGGATGCAAAATTGTAAATTTAATTTTTTTGAAACTATTTTTTTTTTTAAATTCCAATGATTAAGTCAAAAGCCATAAAAGTGGGCAAGAAACTCACTGTTCTATTTACAGAAACGAAGCATATTGCCGGTACTAAATAACTTTTTTTAGCCAATCAACTGGAAATACTGATATGAATATTAACGATGCTATATTGATGAGTTTGATTTTCAACTTCTATTAATTGGAAAATTTTAATAAACAGAGGTGAACAATGCCTCTTGGGGATTTCACAAGAGAAATTAAACGTGGGATCATTTTCACTGAACGTGACCCGTCACGTCATTGATAACATTGAAATGTAGATAAAATATTAATTTCATTGATGTTGCTGTTATTATTAGACTATTCAATAGTCTACTATTTTGCTAAATTTTATACGAGGCTAATGCTAAAATTTTTTTAAGTAACTTGTTCAGCTCAAGCATTTTTTTTTGTCCGTGTCAGGTTTAAACATGCTTTTAGCTATATTTGGTCTTCCTACAATTTTAGAGCAAGCAAAACAATTGAGTAAAATTTCTTTTTAAGCTAGTAAATCCTACATAAACGAGTAGATGGAAGTTAGAGGGAGATGCAGAAAAAAGAATCCTAAAAAAGTTAATAAATTGTCTACTACATCGATCATGTTAAGAATTTATCTTAAATGATCAGTTATACGGTCCGTAGTTATTTTATAAAAGTGCTATGACAGTGTTTAGACACAATGGCGTATAGTAAGTATATTTATTGAATATGTATGTATATGTAGTTGTACATACATATTTATTGATTATACACAATATCAACAGTAAATGTGCAAAGGATAGCAAAGATAAATATCATTATTGTGGTTGGAATGTTCATTAAGTACTTAAAAACACAACTGAAAACCAACTTGTTCCATGCCCTTAGGTTAGTTAGGAGAGTTAAATAATGTTTTCTTTGTAAATAGAGATAAGTATAATGTATATTATATATATATATATATATATATATACAAATATACTTACAAAGTTTATTTTGTAACTTTATTAAAGGATATAGGATGCACTACCAGCGATTCACTGTAATGGAGTATGGGGGTGTTTTTGGTACGATACACAATACGAAATCCTTTTAGACTAAAGGGACGAGGGACATATGTATAATTACTTATATATATTATATAGAATTTACTTACTTTAAAATATGATGTGGTTCTATTGTTTAAATTGTGCTCATTTGCATTCTATTTACGCAGTTATACACATACATACATATTTGTTGAAATTAAGATTAAAACAGTTTATGTATATTATATATCCTAATATACATAAAGTTTAAAATTAATCGTTAACTAAATATATAAATTTACATTGGTGTAAGCAAGATTGAGACTTGGCGTATCTAGAAGACTAGAACAAAAAAAACGGAATTTGGCATTATTTCTTTTAACTGATTTTGTGACAAAAGAAGGAAAATCAATATTTTCCAACGACATATGTATGTAGGTAACTAGGAACATTTAATTCAAAACTATGTAATTAACTGATTTTCATATAAGCAATTGTTTATTGCATAAGTAAGGGATCGGCTATATATACCATTATCATAGCTCGGTAGTATTTTTTTCTCAAAACCTTTTCAATATATTCAAAATGTATGTAAAAGTTCAGCTAAGTGACGAAATTTTAATATTTGCTATACTTCAACTAACATTTCCAATATCTACAATATCATCAGATATCAGCTATGTACCTATGTAATGTACTTATATACATAGTGTACATTAAAAACATATGTACATTAAAAAAAACATACATACATACCAACCTAAAACTAAAATTTTCTGTAATACAATAGAAAGTTTTTCCATTTAATATTCTTAATGCAAAATTTATGTTGGCACGCTACTGCTATAAATATGATTAAACTACGGTGGTTTCTTTGAACACTTTGATTACTTTGCATGTTTACAAAACTTTTTTTTATAAAATGGATGCTGACGATTAATTTTCAAACTATATTGCATCAACAATACTCTCTACTCATCCAGAGGAAAACTATTTTAAGTTTGGTTTTCATATTTTCTCAATTCTATCGCATGCAAATTATAAGTTTTTCCTTTACTTATGCTTACATATGTATATTTAACATAAACTATGAACATAATTTAATAACGACGAGGTACTTATGTACCTATGTATAGTTATAATATGGAATTGTTGAAATTAGTTGCGTCAAAAAGTTTAACGAATAGTAAAAAGTCATCTAACAAGACAAAAGATCAAAGAAGCTGTATAACGAAAAAGACAAAAATCAATTTCAAAAACTAAAACTCAGAAACCTTTTAAAATCCCATTTACAAACTCTTTCTCAAATAAAAATTGTCTGAAATAAAAATTGAATTGCATACATACATACATACATATATAGTGGGTAGACAATGCAAAAAAGACTAGAAAAATACGACTTTTCGTTTTGGACTTCAATCTCCCCTCCACCCCCCAGAAATACTTTACTTTGATAGTTTTCCGTTTTACATTACATAATATCTTTAAAACAAGGAAAAAGAGATTTGTGAAGTTGAAATGAAAAAAAAAAAAAACCAAACTTTTCTATATCATCATCAAATTCCAAAACAATTTAACAATGTTTTGGTAATATGAATTTTGAGTATAGAAAAGTCCCTTTTTAGTTTCCGCATTTATATGTAGTAATGTAAGTGCATAGGTTTATTGATCCAAAAACTTTCGGGATACAAGAAATATTTTATATGCTGCATCAATAAAGGTTTATGTAATAGTTGAAGGTACTAGGCTATATATTTATATACTTATTTCAAGTTAAAATAATATTTTTTTAAAGTTTCAAATCGATTTAATTTTTTTTTTCGCTATGTTAATATGCAAAGGAGTAAGAATAAAATAAATTTTTACAAATACGTAAGCAACAAATATGTATAGTTGACAAATTTTTACCCATTAAATTTGACCGTGAAATCTTTTTATGTTCCCTAGAAATATATGGAATTCCTAGAGGTAGGAATAAGTTTAAAATAAAAACTACAGTAAAACTTTCGAAATTGCAAGATCCAATACAATCGCAAATTTGTTCTTAAATAGTTTTTCGATAGATGTATTTGTTTAGAATAGATAGATGTTATGAAATTTTTGGTGCCATTTTAAATTCAATAAATAATATCTACTTTTTTCATTTTTATTTTAAAATATAATCTTTTTAGTAATTTGGAAAAACAATAATTATAAGCGAATTGCATATATGTATATTAGAGTGGGGCGATATACCTTATGTTGTTTGATTTTATCAGAACCACTTTTTTAGGGTTCCTTTAAGTGTTTA